>VUQH01035397.1:0-21810 GCA_015106775.1 Etroplus canarensis | reverse complement strand
TATGAAGCATGAAACACCTGGCCTGGCCATCTCTTGCTCAGACGATGTACATCTGTGGCCATCAAATGTGATTCTTGTAAAAAGACTATTTTAGATTTGAGAAATTTTATTCTATCCATTACCTGTTTCAATTTAGCCAGTTTTCTTATTCCGCGGACATTCCAACTTATAACTTTGGTGTCCATTTTACTTTGATTTGTTTTTTCCATAAGTTGTAGTTTCAGTGTATTTTAAGTCTGTTACCCAAGCAAACAATAAACAAAAATGGACACCCCCCCCCAAAAACAAAAAAACAAAAAAAAACAAAAAAAAAAGAACAAAAAAAAAGATGCAAGTGTACACATATGCCCTTCTTGATGCAACCCAACCCCTGTTGACAACTAGCACAACCCTACCAACAGTAACCACCAGCAGAGCAGGCCCCACAATTTGAGAACCACTGCCATAACCCAGGTGGTACACTGATCAGCCACTTTATTTGACAAGCCTGCTTGTTAACACAAATATCTAATAATCACATGTCAGCAACTCAATGCACTTAGGCATGTAGACATGGTCAAGATGACCTGCTGAAGTTCAAAACGAGCGTCAAAATGAAGACGAAAGGCGATTTAAGTGAGTTTGCAAATGGCATGTTTATTGGTGCCAGACAGGCTGGTCTGAGTATTTCAGAAACTGCTGATCTACTGGGATTCAACCATCTCGAGGGTTTAAAGAAAATGGTCACAAATAGAGCAAATATCCAGTGAGCAGCTGGTCTTTTTGTGAAAATGCCTTGTTAATCCCACAAGTCAGAGGAGTTTGGCCAGACTGCTTCAAGTTGATATAAAGGCATCAGTAACTTAATTAACAACTCACTACAATCAAGATATGCGGAAATGCATCTGTGATCGCAAAATACTACGATGCTTGAAGCCGATACAGCAGCAGAATATCACATTAGGTGCCACTCCTGTTAGCTAAGAACAATTGGGTGCTAGAAGACTGAAAAAACATCGTCTAGTTTGTTGAGTCTTGCTTTCTGCTACTGCGTTCTGATGGTAATGTCAGAATTTGGCGCAAACAACATGAAAGCATGGACTCATGTTGCCTTGTATCAACAGTTCAGCCTGCTGCTTGTGGTGTAATAGTATGGGGAATATTTTCTCGACACACTTTGGGCACCCAACTGAGCATCATTTAAATACCACAGCCTACTCAAGTATTGTTGCTGGCCATGCTGTACCCACAAAATGGCCACAGTGTACCCATCTCCTGATGTTTGTTTCCAGCAGAATATTATGCAAATGTTCTCAAACTGGTTTCTTGAACACGATGGCCTCCACAGTCACCAGATCCCAATCAAGTGTTGGAAAGGGAGAGCTGAATTATGGATGTGCAGCTGACAAATCTGCAGCAACTGTGTGTCATGCAGGCAAGCACGAGATCACAAGTACACCCACCTTTCTCCAGCTTTCCATCTTTTGCAATGAGACACACTTTCAGTTTCTGTCTCTAATCTCACAGAATCCTCAAGGCCACTCTTTTAAAGAAAACAAGGCTATATAGAATTCATGTTCACAATCAAAACTGTGTTAACGTGCCATGTTTCCTAATCAGCAATGAACACAAAACAGAGAGGTTGATGAGAAGGCCATTCATTTTCCAGGTATTTCCAAAAAAAAATAATGGTAACACTGATATATAAAAAGAGAAAAATTAGAAATCCAATAAATATGTGTGTTGATATTTCTCCCAAAGCAACAAATATGAGCTTTCTGGTACTAAAAAAATCTATGGATCAAGTCAGTCTGTGAAGTATGAAAGCCAGTTCCTGTTCCTATACCATTAGAGATGCAGGTTTTTGAACTGAGCACTGATAACAAGCTCATAAATCCAGAAGACACTGTGTCCATGATTTCCAAAGAGAAAGTAAAATTTCCATTCATCTGACTCCAGAACAGTGTTCCACTTTGCCTCAGTCCATTTTAATGAGCTTTGGCCCAGTGGAGAAAATGGTGTTTCTGGATCATGTTCGTATATGATTTGTGGAAGCGTTCCTGAGCCCATGCAGTGATTTCCATAACAGAATCATGTCTGTTTGCCATGCAGAGTTGCTGGGGCCCAAAGATCACCAGCATTGGTTTTCAGCTGTGTCCCTTAAACAAAAAGCTGCCTCCAGATTCTTTGAATTTTTTGATGATATTATGTACTGTAGATGATGGAATATTCAAAATCTTTGCAATTTTACATTGAGGTTTAATTTTCTGAAATGCAGCTCTGAGATGCAGTTTGTGGCGGATTGCTGAACCTCTGCCCATCTCGACTTCTGAGAGACTCTGCTTCTCCAAGGTGCTCTTTTTACACCCAGTCACATTACTGGCCTGTTGCCAATTAACTCCATTAGTTGCAACATGTTCCTCCAGCTGTTTCTTTTGTAACACCACTTACTTTTTCCAGCCTTTTGGTGTCCTTGTCCCAATGTTTTTGTGACATGTTGCTGTAATCAAATTCAAGATTTGATTGTGAATGTCTCACTTTCAACATTTGTTGGGTTTTCCTTGCTCTTTTGTGAAAAAAAAAACATTGGTTTTTGAGCTTTGCAAACCACTGTATTATGTTTTTATTTATATTTTACACAGTGCCCCAACCTTTTAAAATTGGTTGTAAAATCCATATTTCCATGTAGACCATAATGGCTGACTGAGAGATCATTATTGAACCGAAATAAAAAGGATGAAAACAATGGCACAGTGGATATTTGTCTGACCTCTCTTTTCTTCTGTTTTCCCCTCAAACTCTACTTTCTCTATCATCTCTTCCAGCAAAAAGGCTTCCTGCTAGAAGAATGTCCACTCTGCAGTTATGCAGCTTCATATGGCTGCACAACGATTTTTATTGGTCCAATAAAGCTGTGGCTTAATAAGTGTAATCTGTCCACCAGCCCAAAGGTTAAAGCCCAGCAATATATCAGTGTCCCATCGCTATATTGCTGATGTGTAATTGCCTTGCTGCTGGCTTAATTGTTGAGGTGTACATGGAGATCATTTGGAAATGATCCATCACTTAGTACTGTAATAATGAGTTTCCAATGGTTGCCTGGGCTGTAGCAGCCTCCCTCGCTCCCCACAGAGGGAGTTGTTGAACCAGAGTGCTGCACTGTGTGGTGAGGTGCAGCAGAGTGGAAATGTAAGAGGGAGACTATGTGTGTGTGAAGGAGGATTGTAGGTTGGGTTTGTATATGTGTGTGTGTGTGTGTGTGCGTGAGGGAGTGAGAGAGGGAGAGAGAGAGAGAGAGAGAGAGAGTGTATTGCTCACTCCACCTCTCTTAATCAAACTCTATCCCCTTGCGCCCTCTGATTTGTAAGCACAAACCTGCACTGCACAGAAATCAGGACACATCTCATTCCTGATCCATGAAGCTGCATCACTTTATATTATTATGAGAAGCGGCTGAACACCCTCTATTCTCCATTTCCCTCCTCTTTGCTGTGAACCATCAAATAAAGCTAAAGTGCCCGTGTCTGAAAAAAGGGAGAGCCACTTTAAGCAACCTGCCTCTGGGATGCAGCCTAAGATCATTTTGCAGCAGATGCTGGCCCCATTCCCCGCCACCAAACACCACTTTCACCACTTATCCAGTGGACACGCATCATACTCTGATTTGCAATTTTCATGTTTTAAATGTCAACCTGCAGTTGATTATGCAGTCTGCTTTGCCATTAAAGGAGCATCTCAAAAGAATTTAAAGCACTCGGAGGGCAAAGGTTCCAAGGTGCTGTTTTTGAAAGGCTCCATTACCATAATAAAGAGCACACAATTTCTCTAATCAAACAAGCCTGCCATCGCCATGTGGCCACGACGCAGTGGGTAATTTCTGCAGTTTGAGCTGAGACTGAAATTTCTGTAATGTTGATTGGGGAGCAAGAGAGGGAAAAAAAAACACCATTTTCTGCTGGAACTTCATAATGTGACAGTTAATGATGGATGGGATGTCAGGGAGAAAATGCCATGAAAAGCTTAGGGGCGAGCGATAGAAGTTGCTGCTGTCAGAGTGAAATATTGTGGTGAGATGTGTCTCCAAAAAACTTGGTATCTGTAGATCCATAATATGAAGTGAGAACATTGTCTGGTGTCTTCTCTGATTGGGGCAATTTACATTTGTTCAATGCTCCCTTCAGCCATAGTGTGCTGACAGCAGCACTGTAATGAGATATGCTGTTTTGTTTTGTTTACAGTGATATATGATAATCACCCCACATTTTCTTACTGTATGTGGAGGCAGAAATGGTTTGTCAGTAATATTTTCTCACACTGTACCAACTGCAAAAATACATAATGATTCACTTGTTTAATTCGACTGGGCAAGGCGCAGAAGCTGCTGTCTTCACTGTAGAAAATATATTCCAGTGCAAAAACTTAAAATGAGGTAGGAACATTACCAGAGAAAGCCATGCCAAATACTGCTGTTCATGAATTTCATTACCTTTACCTACTGAAAACTGCTTTTTGTCTAATTGTACTAGTACGTCTCGGAAAATGAGAGTACTAATAAAGAACATTTCTTTTGTAATCAAATTTTAAAAATGGTAAATTTTCATATATTCTAGACTCGTTTGGGTAAATTACTTTTAAAACAGTATAAATACCATGTAGCTCTTGTTGTGGTTCACTACACACAATCATGGGGAAGACTGCTGACTTGGCAGTTGACCAGATGACACCAGTCAAACCCTCCACAAGGAGGGTAAGCCATGGAAGGTCATTGCTGAAAAGACTGGCTGTTCACACGGGGCGTGTCTAGGGAGGGGGCATGGGGTGCCTCACCTCACCTGCCACCCCCACCCCAGTATGACGACTCTTAATCTCACAACACCATTGGATGAGAGCATGGACAGGAGTAGCAGTATATTTAGTACATTTCTACTAAGACTGAAGTACTTACTCAAGTACTTTACTGAAGAACAGGTTTAATGTACTTGTCCATTATGTATATATGCTGTGCTGCTTTCTACTTCTACTGTACTATATTTTGTTCATGTTTGTTTTATTTAAAGGGTACAGTGTACATTAACTAACATGAACACTTAAGTTCATCTTGTAAACATGCCAGATTTAGCCATACAGACTCATTTTTATTTTGCAGTCCCTGCCAGGTCGATGGCATCTACAGTATAAACAGCAAATGAAAACCAACAATGACAAGACAGCAAAAAGCATGAAGCATTAGAAATTAAAAACTGCATTTTACAAGTCATGCACAGAAACAAAAGCACATAAGCACAGTTACTAACAATTACTGAATTGGTTGCACTCTCTACTCTATACTGCTTGTGTTGAACTTTTTATTTTATGGGTTTTATTATGTGTGTTGTAAAGGGTGTCCCTGTAGCGTATTGGCTTACACCCTCACCTTACAAGCAAAAGGTCCCTGGTTCAGTTCCAGGTGGGGACACAAGCCCCTCTCCCCATGAAGGGCATCCAGCATACAACCTCTGCTAGTAATTGACTGTGGTGACCCTTTGGGGAAAATACAAGGAAGAAGCCAAAGATACATTTTTTTAATTTTAAAACTTCAGTTGCTGATGATTTTGCAGATAAATTATATTATTAGAGATGAAGCTACCCAGCAATGCAAGTAATTAAAATCATCAATAGCTGCAACATTAAAGTGATAAAACACATCAATGATTTAATAATTATGATACAGTAATATAATTTATAGGATGCTGAAAAATACCATTCTACATAATGATTATATTTACTTCAGGTACTTCAAATATATTTTGATTACATAACCACACATAACACTTAATGAATCTATAACAGGACACAGAGGTACATATGAGCCTGAAAATCAAAGCGTATTTATGGAACGTTGACTTGAAGGGAAAGTGTGGTAGGTAAAGGTGCACAAGCAACAGGGATGGCTGTAGCCATGACAGGATTGTCAAAAAAAGCAAATTCAAGAACTTAGAACAGCTTGACAGGTAGATGACTGAGGTTAGTGTCAGTGCATTAAGAGCCACCACACCCAGCCGTGTTCAGGAAAGGGGCTACAACTACTGCATTTGCTAATATCAGACCATTTCTGAATCAGAAGAATCAGAAATGGCTCAGCTAAAGCTAAAGATAAAAAGAACTGGATAGTTCTGGAAGTCCTCTTTTCAAATGAAAGTAAATTTTGAATTTCATTTGGAAAGGTTCTGGAATCTGGAGGAAGAGTGGAGAGGGACTGAATCCAAGATGTTTGAAATCCAGCATGAAATTCATCTTGGGTGTTGTGTTGGTGGTGGTTGGTCCACCGTGTTTTATCAAGCCCAAAGTCAACACAACCGCCACCCAGGAGATTTTAGAGCACCTTGAGGTTCCATTGCTGAAAAGATTTATGGAGATGCTGATTTCCTTTTCCAACAGGTCTTAGTGCCTGCCCAAAGTGACAAAACTACCACTAAATGTTTTGCTGACCATATTATTATGGTACTTGACTGGCCAAACAACTCACCTGACCTGAACCCCAGAGAGAATCTATAGAGTACTGTCAAGAGGAACGTGAGAAACACCCAAACCAAAAATACAGATGAGCTGAAGGAAGCTATCAAAGTAACCTGGGCTTCAGTAACAACTCAGTAGTGCAACAAGCCGCTCGCCTCCATGCCACACTGCGCTGATGCAGTAACTGACAATAATGGGGTCCCAACCAAGTACTGAGTGTGTACATGAGCATATTTTTCCGAGGATCAACATTCCAATACCTAGACATACTGGATTTTGATTTTCACGATCAAGTATGAGTCGCGCACCCTTGTATTTTCCACAAGGGGTCGCCACAGCGGTTTAATCCTTATATTAATTTAACGGACGTTTTTCGCCAGATGCCATTCCTCACACAACCCTCCAGGGAGGGAGAGGCTTGTGTCCTCACCTGGAATCGAACCAGGGCATAATGTAAGGCATAATGATCAAAAATGTTGTGTTTATTCCTCACTGCAAAAGAGTGTTTTTTGAATCTATATTGCTCCTATTCATAGTTGAAAAATACAGTTCACATTGAAGAACACTGTACATAAGTCAGACATAAAATATATTCAGTATAAGCAAAATAATAAAACTATTGCTGCCTCAGATCAAAACTAACCAGTGGTGCTGGCAGGTTCAAATTTCATAACCGTACAGTACGAAAACATCCTGTCACCCCATACAGTTGTAGGCTATGTTGCATGAAAATTTGTCTACCAAGCAAGCAACCGTATGTTATCTTACTTGTTTGTATGCTTTTATGTAGCAAATAAGTAAAATCCAGCACTAGAAATACTGATGACCTACAGACAGTGATGTTAACACTAATTACTGGCCTTCAGCTGTATCCTTTGTATAAAATGCAGAGGATGCATCCAAAGGAAAAACATATCAAGCGAACTAATCAGTTAAAGAATCCAAAGATCTGCTGATGCCAATGTGTTTTCAAGTCAGAATGTAAAGAAATAAAAGTATTCACAGTGCATGCGGGACATTTTATAATCAGGGACTATAGAATGAAAAAAATGTACCTTTCAGTTGCTCCCTTATATTCTCCACCAAGGGGTCGCCACAGCGGATTAATCCGCATTGCTAATTTGGTGGAGGTTTTAATCAAGAGCTATAGAATACATTTATATATTTATGTAGACTATACTGTTATAAAACCTGTATGCATTTAAGTGTGCTATTCTTTCATTTTTAAAATAATATACAGACTTATGTAATTAGGGCTGTATATACTGAGCCCTTTTCTGCTCTGTCAGTATATATCTGTCACTTTATACAATGTAATTTGTCAGACATGAAATCTAGCACGTTAACCCCCCTTTACCCTCCCTCACATCCCCAGCCCTCCACCCATATAAAACCTGTATTAAACCTGTATTTCAGCCTTTACAATACATCTTTATTTGGCCACTGTATACTCTCTGAACCACAGCTTCGCTCAGGTCAAGCCACTCATCTCTCTTTACAATTTAACTGTCTCATTTCTCCACCAAAAAACTGTAGACATCACACAAGTGATTTATATCTTCCTCATGTGTGTGTTTTTTTTCCCCTCTCTCCTTCCTCTGACTTTTCTGGCAGGCTGAAATTGCTTTATTATTCCCCTAGAGTCTGTCAAATCCCCCAGCAGCTACAAACTCATCACCCATCACTGGCTCTTTGTCTAAGAGGAAATAAAGTGTCGGGATTTCCTGGGTGACAGATTTGTGTAATCGTCCTTTGTCCAAGCTAGGGGAACAACTCAGTGGACACAGGAGGAGAGCGAAGGAGAAAAGGAAGGAGAGAGAAGGGCGATGCGAGAGGGTGGCAGATCAGTCTGTCTTTTTAAGTGAAAATTGAGTTTCTTTGAAAGGAAGCTCCTCAGGTAGTGGAGGTCCAAGACTCATTCTTCTGAATCCTGAAAAGTAGAAAGTCACCCTTCCAGTTCTTGCTTTAATCCAACATGTTATTATAGACCGACTGACAAAAAATTGTGGCCTTCCGTCCTCTTTGCTATTCTTGGTGTTATCCAGCAGTGCAGATCAAGCATGTGCTGCTTCAGTTTCACATTAAAATGATACCATTCATTTTATCTCGTCTTGTTTGGCAAACAGGGAGACAGATATTTCTACGTTTGTTTATTTTACTAGTTTATTAAATCTAGGAAATATTTGGACCGTCAATGTCTTGAAAAAAAATCTGTGAAGTGCACCACATAACAAATACATTGGTCCATGTACACATTACACCTACAGGAGCTTTTATGAGAGCCCATTCTAAGTCCATAGGCTTTAATATCTTCATATTGATCCCTCCTTTGCAGCTGTAACCGCTTCCACTCCTCAGTGAAGGCTTTGTGCAAGATTTTGGAGTGGGTCTCTTGGATTTCTTGCCCATGCATCCACAAGAGCATTTGTTGTTTGACACTGATAGAAGATAGACTGCATGGTTAGGTGCTTGATTTTTTTATACACCTGTAGCAATGGGACTGAATGAAACACCTGACTTCAACAATTAATAGCTGTGGCCCAGTACTTTTGTTGATGTATTTTAGTTGCTGTTCTATCTTCTCATTTTTTTTACATTTAAAGAAAGTAGCATTTCATGGAATATTCTCATTTGCATTGTTTATCTATTTGTATTCTTGAGTTAGATGAGAACATTGATGCCAGGTTCATATCAGCCCATTAAACATGAGTTAAAGCCAATCAGCTTAACTTGGCTCAGCATACCAAATGAACAATTTGTGGAGGCTATTCACCAACTGGGAGTTTTTGTGGTTGTGGTGGCCGAAGATGTCTTGTTACCCCACAAAATATACAGTTGTTCGCATCAGCTCTATCAGCTATCATTCATTCTTGTCTATCTTCCCCCATGAAATCAGGAGTACAGAGAGTGAGAGTTCCTGACAATATCAGAAGTTATTTTGCCATAGCCTTGGACCCAGGAGAGACCAGATCTGCCAGGCGAGTGAAAAATGATACAGCCTGCATAACACATATATTATATTCCAGTTTTTAACTTTTTAACACATTTTAAATAAATGAAATAGAGACACAGCACAGTGTTTGACGTTGAACAACAGCTTCTGCTGGGGTGTAGAAGCATCATTTGGACAAACCACCTACAGAAATGCAGTGCACCAAAATCCTGTAACTGTTAGGTTTAGTTTTTATTATGAAATTACATTCAAAGCTCTGCCTGTACAGTAAATACGGGGTGGGTAGCCATAGTCTTTCAGACAGCTCCCTCTGAAAACCACAGTTCTGTTTCCAGGATAGCTGCTCTGCCCTGTTTTCAGTCCTTCTGCTAAACTAAGCCAAAAGCCTGCCTGCTCTGCTCCTCATTCTTTGTGTGGAACCGTGGCTGCCAAACAGTGTGCCCAGACAAACTGGTGTGCTGTAAGGCAAGTCCTGTATGACTTAGGACTTTGTGACATAGAAAGTTATGAATTAATTTTTACATTACTCCAGCAGTGCTTTATACACAGTTAACTTTAGATTCATTCGAAAATATCTGTCAAAAACAACTCAAGTCTGTATTTTTATTTGCAGAGGTTGTGCCAATATGATGCATCAAAGGCTCTGACTGACGCAAGAAGGACAATAATAAAATCTGTGAGGTGGAAAACTGATCACTTTCTTGTGTGGAGCAAATCACAACCACAAGTTTGGATGATTCACTACCTAGAGCAAAGAGATGAAGAATCGCAAAAGTTACCTCTTGTTCTGGCATCAGCTGGACCAGAGATGTCAGCAGCCCCCAGTCCGACTGCAGTCATGAAAAATAAAGTTATGAAAAATAAATACACCTTTACTGCTTCCATGGGAATAAAGAGATTAAGTAGCAGGCAGGTGCTGGTAATCAAATGTACTTGAATAACTGATTCTCATCCAATGTGACCGCCTTTATGAAAACAGAGTTTTGGGAGTTTGCTGGTCTGGAGCATTCTGGTTTGTGTTTGCACAACGTCACAATCTTCCCAGGAGTGGACGTCCCAGCAAAATCATCTCAAAGTCAGACCATGTAATTCTTAGAGAATTTACAAAAACCCCAGACTCTACAAGCCTCAGTTAGCATGTGAAATATTAAAGTTCATGAGAGTACAATTAGAAAAAGACAGTAGAAAAAGAAAGTATGGCTTGTTTGGAAGGGTTGGCAAGAGAAGGCCTCTCCAAAAAAAATAAGATGGCAGCACTGCTTAGACTTGTAAAGTGGTGAAGGAGTGGTGAAGGAGTGATGATTTAGACTTGTTTTATAGTCACTGATTCGACCATAAACTCCTCTATATACCAAAGTATTCTGTCACCTATCCAACAGCTAAAGCTTTGTCGAAATTTGGTAATGCTGCAGGACAATGATCCCAAGCACAGAAAAGAAGAGAATCAAGGTGTTGCAATGGCCCAATCAAAGTCCAGATCTCAACCCTGTTGAAATGCTGTGGCGAGACCTTGCATTAATGAATGCCCACAAACCTCAATAAACTTAAGCAAAATTGAAAAAGAAGAGTAGGCCAAAATTCTTCCACAATGAGGTCAGAGACTGAAAGTCATAACAAAAATTATTACTTCCAGTTATTGTTGCTAAAGTTGGTTCTACACGCTACGGAGTCATTGGGTGTACTTAGTTTTTCACACAACTGTACATCACCTGGCAGGAGAAGATGTCTATTGCCAACATGGTGCCAAATCAACCTTTCTTTATGTACCCATAGTGAAGGTTTCTAAGCTTCTATCCAACAGTTTTTTCTAGTTTCGTTTACTAAAAATCTTTAATGGCTCATACTGTATTCTAGATTACTGGCAGAACACTGTACAGAGAAAATACATAAGTGTGACTGATTCTCCGAATTACACGTAAGTCCTTCAATCTTCAATAAATGTGGTTATCCTAGTCAAATCCCTTCTTGTAGCATTTATATTAGTGTTATTTTGGCTTAATTATGGCTGCCAAGCAAATCTTAATTACAATAAGCAGTATTAAGAGACTATGAAAGAAATGTGAAAAACAGCCAAGCTCACCACTGACCTCTTGATATGTGCAGTTGTTCTCTCTTTTTTTTTTTAAGTTAAAGGTTAAACCCTGCGGCCTTTCATTAAGAGCTGTGGAAAAATGGGGTGCTTTGAATGGGTGTAATCAACCTGTCATTTATTATGCACCCACCAGGCTCTACTATTGTCCGTGAAAATCACTCACAGGGGAAACCCTGAAGTACAGAAATTCAACTGACTGTTGATAGATGAATACCGTGAAGATTTCAGCCAGGGCCAACTTTTTCTCAGCTTGTTGACTCTTCACATGTCAGCCAATTCTCTCTGGACCCTGAGGCTATAGGAAATAAAAAATCTGGTCCAAAAAGACATTAGAGAAAAACTAAAGGACCAGTGTAGTATGCTTTCTCACAACAGGGAATGGTGCTGGCTGTAGCCAACTAAAAATCTGCATGTTAAAAATTCCCTTTAAGAATCACATCCCGAGGCAAATAAGTGTATGAGTGGAAACAAATCCTTGTGAGCAAATCGGGGGATTGGCACTGATTCCTTCCCAGAGCTCGGAGATATTATCCGTCCTTAAAAACATCAGCATTTCTCGTCTTCTCACTCATCACTTTGACCCTGATTCTGCACAGATTCCCTGGATGTAAGGTCTCACATGCTGCAGCCCCGCAGGAAGAAGAAACAAAGACGTGTTCCATTGTATACTGCTGCAATCAAGCAAAACTTGAGATTTCACAAAATAAACTCTTGTCCTTCCCCGAGGAATACAAGCAGTAAATCAACACTTTCATAATTCATGCTTTGTGATTATTGTTGTTCTCATTTATTCAAAGAGTGAATTATTGGCTTTGTCTCCTCTATCCTCAATCAGCCTTCTGACATGTGTTTTTGTCTGAGGTTCCTATTTATTTTCATGCTTGCTTTAGATTTTATTGTCATTCCTTCAGCTTCCTTAAACACCGTGTTTCTCATTTTAATGGCTAACAATAGTCGTAATAGCTTTTTATTGTTCCCAGCGTCACACATCAAACATTTGTGTAGGCTGATACTGTACTTCTAAGAAGTCTATATAAATAAATAGTAAATTTTTTAAAGAAACTGTTTGCTTTCAGTCTAGGGATAAAATGTCAAAGCAGACCAATGAGGTCAGATTTCCTGAGGGAATATACATGTAAAGGTTATAAACTGTGCAGAGAAGGCCCGGAATCATGGAGGAGTCTACTAAGTCTCCAAAAGAAGCTTACCTTAAACATAGATGGTGATTATGTGGGTGTTGGAGTCTTCTGGGAAAAAAGACACGGATGCACCTTTCAGTGTCCCATTGTAGACATAAATAAATCATTCTGAATAGCATAATAATATGCAGTAAAAACTATACTTTTGCAGTTATACAAGCAAAACAATCCACCTCCATGTGCCTCTTCAGTACTGGGGTAAAATGTCTGCTGTGATGTAATTTATTAAGTTAGTTTCTGGCAGGCCTCACGTTAGGGTTGGGGGAGTGGAGAGATACGCTATATGGACAAAAGTTTTGGGCCAGGCCCCTTAATCATTGAATTCTGACGTTCCATTCAGTCTCAATACCACAGGTGTGTAAAATCAAGCCCCCAGACAAGCAGCCTGTCTAGGGTCACTCTAAAGCGCTCAGTGAATTTGAGCGTGGTACTGCCTGGATCCAGTGGAAATGTGCTCTGTGGAGTTATGTGGAGATTGGCCTGGGCTCCATAGTTCCAGTGAAGGGAAATCTTAATGCTTCAGCTTACCAAGGCATTCTGGACAATTCTATGCTTCAAATTTTGCACGAACACTTTGGGCAAGAACCGTCTCCGTTCCAGGATGACTGTGCTCCAGTGCACAAAGCAAGGTCCATAAAGGTGTGGTTGGACAAGTTTGGTGTGGATGAAGTTGACTGGGCTGCACAGAGCCCTGATCTCAACACCACTGAATATCTTTTGGATGGACAACAACAGAGGTTTCAAAATCACTTCAAAATTTTGTAGAAAGCCTTCCAACCAGACTGGGTGGCTGTTGCTCAGGAGATAGAGCAGGTCGTCTTCAGTTGGCGGATCGATCCCTGGCTTCTCCAGTCTACATACCGAAGTGTCCTTGGGCAAGATACATAACCCCAAATTACTCCTGATGCATCCAATAGAGTGTGAATGTGTGCATGATAGTTAAATGCGCTTAAAGGCACAGAATAAAGCACTGCATGATTGTGTGTGTGAATGTGTTAATGAGTCAGCCAGGTCGGTAATAAATATCTTTAAAACATTTGAAGATACTAGTACTGTTCACAGCACTTCATTATACTGAATCACTTTATTTTGTCATCAACATTTGTTCAGCTGCTCATTAATGCAAATATCTAATCAGCCAAAAGACTGAAACTTAATGAATTTAGGCATGTCGACACGGTAAACACAACTTGTTAAAGTTCAAAACCGAGCATCAGAATGGGGAAGAAAGGTGATTAAGTGAATTTGAATGTGGTTGGTGCCAGCATGACTAGTTTGAGAACCTGAGAACCTGTTGATCTGCTGGGATTTTCCCACACAAAAATCTCTATGGTTTACTGAGAAAGATCAGAAAGTGAGCAGTAGTTTTCTGGGCAAAAATGCCTTGCTGATCCCAGATTTCAGAAGAGAATGGCCAGACTGCTGACAGGAACCTGATAGGGAGACAACAGTAACTCGTGTAACCACTCATTACAGCCAGTGTATGAAAGAAGCATGTGTGAACAGACAACACATCGAATCTTGAAGCAGAGGGACTACAGCAGAAGAAGACCACACTGGGTGCCACTCCTGTCAGGAAACTGAGGCAACGACTTGCACAACTCACCAAGAGTGGATAACAGAAGAGTGGAAAAATGCTGCCTGGTCTGATGAGCCTTGATTTCTGCTGTGACATTTAGATGTTAGGATCAGGATTTGGTGTACACAACATGAAAGCATGGATCTATCCTGCCGTCAATGGTTCAGTGGTTCACTCTCGTTGTGGTAGTGTAATGATTTTCATTACACCTGCTGGCCCCTTTACTACCAATGGAGCTTTGTTTAAACACCACAGCCTGCCTGAGTATTGTTGCTGACCATGTCCATCCCTTTATGACCATAGAGTACCCATCTTCTGATGGCTGCTTCCAGCAGGATAACACACCATGTCATAAAGCTTAAATAATCTCAAACTGGTTTCTTGAAAATGACATTGAGTCCAGTGCACTCAAATGGCCTCCACAGTCACCAAATCTCAGTCCAGCAGAGCACCTTTGGGATGTAGTCAATCAGTAGATTTGCATTATATATGTTTAGCCGACAAATGTGAAGCAGTTATGCTCATCATGTCAACATGGCCCAAAATCTCAGAGGAATCTTTCCAGCACCTTGTTGAAGCTATGCCATGAAGAATTAAGGCAGTTCTGAAGGCAAAAAGGGGGTTCAAATAAAATACCTGGTGACTGCATATCAAAATAAATATTAAGCTTGGGAGTTGAGCATTGTGAAATAATTCTTCGGGGCAAAGATGATGCTGTATAATCCTGAGAGTGCATTAATGGGTGGCCAACAAGGAGGTTATAAATATTCCCATTTTCAGCAGAGAGATCTTGTGATGTAGAGGTATGCAGCTTTTTATTATTACTGCCTCCTTCTGTGTGCCTCACTCACTCTATAATTGTGTGTATTTATGCCTCCATGTTTGTTTGGGCCTGCTTACTGTACCTTCAAGGGGATAGCCCCCCTTTAGTTTGTATGTCATAAACTATTATAAAAGATAATAAGAATGAGCCACTTGTATTTCTTTCCTTATCTTAATGTGAAATAAACCAACTTCCCCTGAACTGAAATTAATTCCTGGCTACATCTCTGCTCAGCGGTATTATCAGATGATAACAAAAACATAGTAAAATATAGAAATTGAAGGTTCAGCCAACAGTATTCACTTGGACACTGTGCCCTATCCTCTATCTGTTTTCACCTATCAGTAGGATTTCCTCTGGGTTCTCACAATTGCCTGAATAGTCATGATTGTTATTTGTATAATTGGGCAGGTATAAAACAGAACAAAGGTTGATTCTGGTGGATGGCCTATAATTTAAACACATTATACATAATATATAGTTTAAATATCAGCTTCACGACCTGATAAATTCTATTTAAAATCTGAAAATGAGCATGCCCCAAAACTGTAAAATCAAACTCAGTAGGGATGCCCTCTAAAAATACATGTACTGTTCTTGTCGTTTCCTGAAAGGTTCAGAAGGACTGCCTGTTCCACCAACTTGGTTTAATTACGCTGATGTGAGAAGCCAGCGAGAGCTTGTTAAGCCTCTCTGATTGTTCTCCTCCGGAGTCCTTCGCCTATCTCTCCCCCGACGATGACACTGCCCAGCATCACACCAGCTCAATTATCCATGAAATATTCTCCCACGTGCATCCTCTGATGATGCATTATGGCAAGAATGACTCTCTGGTTGTGCTTTTCAGCTGTGTAAAGATCCCAGTATGTTGAAATAAACAGAAAAAGAAAAAGAAAAAAAAAAGCTAGATATGAGATTTTTCCTTTTTGTTTTTAATTATCCGGCTGATTGTGACTTATGGGTTGGCTGTTTTGGGTCTCCTTCCCTCTCCTTCCTTGAACCACATTGGTGTGCTGCTGGTCAAGGTTGCCATGACAACAGCAGGAACACCAGCGACTGGTGTTTTACCTTTGCTTTCCATGGTATAGATTGGGCCTATTGTTCTATTTATATATGAAATGGTATTTTAAGGGTTTGGTATAAACATGGCACAAAAATAAGTTGCGCTGTTGCAAAATGCAGTGGGATGTGAAGTGAATGGCATCTGAAGAAATTCGAAGAGATCCAGCTTTTTGTTATTCAGTGCCAGAACCACAATGTGATAGCAAAACTTCAGCCTCATCTTTAATTCATGTTTTACCATTTCACACAAAAAAAATCCGTTTTTCCAAAACAATCCAGCTGTACAAAAGCAGTGCGTGTGTGTTTCTAAATCTGCCTCTTTGCTTAAATGGAGACTGAAGAAAAACACGAAAGGTGTGGAGGAGTAAACGGCTGTCAGGTGACTGAGATTTTTCATCAAAGGGAGCACTGTAACTGCCAGTGGCAATCACGTATGCAGCCCCTCTAGAGACTGTAGGTGGTTGTCTGTGCTGACAGGAGGACTTCTCAGCCCATTTTTCTCCTAGTTGCTCAGGCTATCAAACGGCAAAGTGCAACTGGACCACCGGGCAGGGCTACTTTGTCGCTGGAACACATGAGGACACCAACATGGACCCCTTGCAGGTTGGAAACAGGAGCTACATGCAGGAATGCTTCAGCTCAGGGTCCCATTATCTGGAATAAACAGAAAAACTGCTGAGTTTGAACATGCATAACGGTATATAGACAGTAACACTTGCAAACACACAAGTTTATGTCTAATAGAGGCCATCACCAGTTGTTTGGTGTGTGTGTGTGTAGGGAGAGAGGGTGGAGGGGCTCCCTTTGTACACCATTGGATTACAAGGATCACATTGATTCAGTTTGTGTTACGTTTTGCTTATCAATGTAGAAAAACTAATTACATTTGTATTGCAATTTTTTAGTCTTACTGGCAACTCAAAGATTTATCAACCTCACATCTGGACCTACAGCAAAACTTAGAATCACCAAATAACCCAACATGCACATCTTTGGACTTTGGGAGGAAAGTAGATCACAGAAGCCCCAGGTGCATGGTGCTGACCTCTGCACCGCCGTGCCACAGATACACAAGACAGAGAGTGAAAATTGTCCGAATGTATTAGATGCTTCTCACTAATCTTCAAACAAACACTAAATCCTTAAAATCTAAAAGTAAAATTAATGCTTTACCTAATTTCTTTTGATATACCTTTTGTAGGCCTTGGTGTAGCATTTGCACTATGCTGTACCTACTAGAAGTCTATTGTGGTGAAGAAAGAGCTGAGCGCGAAAGTGAAGCTTTTGATTTCTTGGTCTATCTGCGTTCCTACGCTTACCTATTGTTATGAGCTCTGGGTAGTCACAGAAAGAATGAAATCACAGATACAAGCAGCGGAAATAAGTTTTCTCCAAAGAGTGTTTGGGCTCAACCTTAGAGATAGGGTGAAGCGCTCAGCCATTCAAGAGAAGCTTAGTATAAAGTTGCAAGTCCTCATCATCGAAAGGAACCAGGCAAGGTGGGTTGGGAATATGACAAGGATGCCCAGACACCCTTCGGAAGACACTCATTTCTGCTGCTTGTATCTGTAATCTCATTCTTTCGGTCACTACCCAGAGACCATAGGTGAGGGCAGGAACGTGGAGCAACTAGCAAATAGAAAGCTTTGCTTTCACACTTAGCTCTCTCTTCACCACAACATACCAGCATAGAACCTGCATCACTGAAGATACTGTCAATCTCCCACTCCCTCCATTTTTAATCACAGTGATCATTTCATACTAAAATTCATAGTCAAACAAAAAGGGGACACAAAAAGGCTAAAGAAATTATCTGCTTGTTTGTGCCTCCCTAAAACACAGACGTGTTGAAGCAGAACCACTTGGAAAAATACTGTGGCAGTCTTATACTTTCATTTTTGTAGTATTGTAGAGGTGAATTGTGAAACTCTATGTGTTACCTCCTCATCTCGCTATAAACTTGATATGCAGTTGGAGAGCTCAGCATGTGTGGGAATGTATATGAAGGGATGCAGTCACTGTGGGAGATTTTTGGATCTCAACTCCAGACTGAAAGAAGAAAATCACTCTAAAATAACTTTGAGGGAAAGACTGAGCAGGTTCATCCAAGTGGCAACCACTACAGTTGCATGTTAAAGCCCAAATGTGGATGTAACTTAATAATGCACCAAAATATTATTTTTCATATTAACAGTCAATCGATAATTGTGTTGGATGTGAAGGAGAGTTCTCATAGACAGGGATCCACAGAGAGTTATCACACAGCTTTTTAATTTCTCTCAGCTCTAAGGTGCTTTTTAGCCTCTTTTAGCTTGTTTTAAATGTTAGATTTGCAAAACCTACTCTCTTAGGCACTGTTTCCATTATGCCAAATTACCATCTAGCCGGTGAACATAATGGAGCATTTAGTAGCTACAGAGCTCAACATCTTCCTTGGGAGTTAGTGAAGACCAGACCTAAAAGGAGACTGAATATTAGACTTACAGTTGGTCAGTGGATTTCTAATGTTGCCCCCTTTTCAGTTAAGACAAGAAATACTTCATTTATCCCAAAATGTGAGAAATTTCTATGTTACAGCAGCAATATAAATACAAAAACGTGAAGAGCTCACCAAATCAAAATATAGCATGATACGACAAGGAGCTCAAATCTAAAACACATACAGGCACTGTGAAATGAGATGGTAAAGAGGTGTCTGTGGCTCAAGAAGTAGAGCTGGTAGAGGGGTTCCTCTTCTAACCAGGAGGTTGATGGTTTGATCCCTGGCTACTCCAGTCTAGGTGCAATAGCGCCCCCGGGTGGTGAAGTCAGTGGTGAAGAGGGTAGTCGGGATCCAATAGTTATCCAACATTAACCTCAACCTCATTCATTTAGATGATGTCAGGGTCAGAGGTTCTGACCCAAAGAGCAGACTAGACTCAGATGTAAAAGTTCAACAGGTTTTATTTGTGGCAGAATATCAGGTGGAATTGGCAGGTGAGTCCTGATAGCTGCTTCCGAGGGCTCCAGTGGGATAATGTATTTTGTGTTGGCGGAGTCAGGCAGGTGTGGTTCAAGGTCCTGAGGTAAACAGAGACAGGATATGAGAGAACAGAATTTACAAGATTCCTGAGAAAGTTACTGAAGCAATTGGCAGGAGGTCTAGATATCATCTGACTAGAGTTGGCCTGGCTTACAACACAATCTGTTGCTATGCTCTGACAGAGTATGAGGGAGACTGTAGTTAAGAGCAGTGGCAATCAGTCAAGAAGCATCAGGCGTGAAGCCTCCACTCCACCCAGACACCTACTCACCCAGAACTTAAGCAAAGTGATCAGAACCCAGCCCAACCCCAAAGAAGGAAGGATAGAAGGAAGGTGGAGAGAGAGACCATGACAGGATGACCTCTGTTTCAGCTGATGAGGGAATTCAAACTGGATTAATGCAGCAACAGGAATCACAGATTCTCTGTTATTAATATGGATGCACTCCAACAGCTAGCAGGTCAATATTCAGGCCACACATTCCCTCATCGCAACATGTCAGGGACTACACCACTTTTAATCAAAATTAGTGCAGTCTCTCAACATTTCTCCTCACCACTCAGACAAATGTCCCTGTCACAAAAAAGTCCTGACGCCAGCTCCGGTCACACTATAGTCTGGGAAGTGTGAATGTGGCAGCGTCTCGCTGCTACGCTCCATGAAGCATATCAAACTTCACTTGATGCACTCCCCCTGGTCTTTATCAGCTCACCGAGCTAGTCCACATCAACCAAGGTGATCGCAGTAACAACTGCGGCTTCCACGGAACTTTATCAGGGGCTGAAACAATTTTTTAAAATAAAAAAATATTAGCTGTGGACAGACTGCTACTCGGCACAATGCCAAGACCAAACAAAACTGATGTGAAAATCAATTTCAGATGGTTACTCGATATCAGCATTGTGCTTTTTTTTAGTAAATTTTGCTACAGAAAAATATATATACTTATTTAGAAAATTAATTTATAAAACATCATACTCATAAACAACTTTAATTGGTTTTCTTTGACTATAACATTTGTACATAAATAACCGAGATCCTAGCTTCTTCGTCGAAAGCTTTTGGTATTTTTTAAAAATAATGTAATTTTTTATCAATAATGTGCTCCACCATTGTTTTGTATGTGTGCAGAAGTGTTTTCTTCTTGTTGTGGAGTACATCAGCACCCAAATGACTAAAAATCCATTAATGCCACACTAAACTGCAATTTCTTTAATGTTCCCAGCTTAAATGTAATAGCTGACTTTCTTCTATTGCTGAAAGGCATTGTTTAATCAAGGGCACGTTTACACTTCCATTAACTGATGTCTTTAGCCACTCTGGTGCATTTGAAACAGGCTGAAAATGAAAATGTTACCTAATTACACATCTAGTATGGATAAAGAGCAATATAAAATTTATTCTGATTGATTTATGGCCAAAACTATTTTCTCTTTCCTTTTGGCTTGCTTTCCTTTGGGTCTTTTAAGTTTTAAATTATTAAGCTGCTAAATGCTCCAGTATGATAGGTAGCTATTGATTGCCTGCTGTTTGCTGTTAGGCCTGTTTTGTTGTCGTTGTTGTTGTTTTTAATTCACTGTCTACAGCTGCTGCTGAAAACCTGTTGACTGAAATGGTAAAAGTGAAAAGAAAAAGCAAAATTGCAAGCCTGAAAACTAAAACAACTAGCTGAAAGATGCTAAAAAGCTTCTGAAAGCTGAGAGGGACTCTCTGCGAGTTTCGCATTACATATCCCGTTTGCAGAAAAGTTGGGATATTTTCCAAAATGAAACAAAAACAAAATGTGATATGTTAATTAATGTGCACCTTCATTCAATTAATTGATTTATCAAGTTTATCAAACTGAGCCTTAGATTTTATATGTGGGGCGTCATGCGATCACATGCGGTCATGTGATTTGGAATGCTGGCACGTCTGTCCACTCCAGAGGGTTAATTGCATTTTGTAAACATACACAAGTTTAGATTTTGATGGTAACAGCACACTCAGCAAAAGTTGGGACAGAGGCATCATTAACGTTTTGTTCTGAGGATAGTAATTGTTGTAATTTTGCAGTTGGAAATCTTTTCCTTTCTTGCTTTATATAACACTTCAGCTGTTCAGAAGTCTGAGATACATTGTCTAATTTTCCTCTTCATGACGCACCATAAATTTTTAATAGGAGATAGATCTGGACTTGCAGCAGGCCAGTCAAGCACATACCAGAGGTGTTTTCAGGATTTTTTTTTTATCTTATGGGGTGGCATGGGGGGAACCAAGAACAAGTCAGGAGGTGCCCAAAGGAAATCAGATATAAATTCAGTGTAGAACATTGGCATAGAAAACATAGCATGATTTTTAGGCTCATGTGCAGTTTCAGTTCAGTTCAATTCAATTTTATTTATATAGCGCCAATTCACAAAAAAAGTCGCCTTGAGGCACTTCACGCTGTACGGTAAAGATAAAACAGTGTTAAAGAGAAAACCCCAACAATCCGATGATCCCCTATGAGCAAGCACTTGGCAACGGTGGGAAGGAAAAACTCCCTTTGAACAGAAAGAAACCTCCGGCAGAACCAGGCTCAGGGAGGGGCAGCCATCTGCCTCGACCGGTTGGGGGTGAGGAA
>VUQH01035394.1:0-38853 GCA_015106775.1 Etroplus canarensis | reverse complement strand
TGGTTGGGAGAAGACCATGTCCAAAGTGTAGCTCTGACAGCACTTCACTCTCAGAGTGCAGGCCTAACTGTGGTTCCTAAAGTTTTTGAAAGTAGAATGGGAGGCAGAGCCTTTAGCTATCAAGCCCCTCTCCTGTGGAAGCAGCTCCCAGTATTTGCCACTGCTGCCTTCTCTCTCCCATAGTATGTCTCCTTGCTCTCCTTTCTCTCTTCTCTTTCCCCTCACCCCCAATCGGTTGAGGCAGATGGCTGCCCCTCCCTGAGCCTGGTTCTGCCAAAGGTCTCTTCCTGTTAAAAAGGAGTTCTTCCTTCCCACGGTCACCAAGTGCTTGCTTATAGGGGATCGTCTGATTGTTGGGGTTTTCCCTCCAATACTGTAGGGTCTTTTTCTTAAAAAGTAAGTTGCCGTGAGGTGACTTTTGTTGTGAACTGGTGCTATATAAATAGAACTGAATTTGAAAATTGAAATTATTAGCCAATATTGGTCTCGCCAACAGCAGCAAAAATGATGCCAGTTATGAAAAACAGTGGCTGATATTTATCTGTTGCTAACATATCAATTTAGCTCTGGCTTGAATGATGGAAGCCAATGTGTTGAAGGGCTGACGTTAAAACTGCAATGGATTGGGCCAAACCTCTTAATTACTGCATTCAGGTGTCCCATTGCCACAGGCACACAATAAAATCAAACAGCTAGCCATGCAGTCTGCCTTTACAAACATTTGTAAAAGAATGAATCGTTCTAAAGGGTTCACTTAATTCCAGCGTGGTGCTCTAATAGGATGCGACAATTGCACCAAGTTACTTTGTGAAATTTCTTCCCTATTACTTATTCTACAATCAACTGTAAATGATTGCAGAATATCCAATATGGAAATGTACAAATGCTCTTCCGGATGAATGGCCAAAAAACGCCACAGAAACGCTAAAATCTTGTAAAAAGCCTTCACAGAAGAGTCAAAGCTGTTATAGCCACAAAGGGGGCAGCAACTCCATATTAATGCCTATAGATTTAGAACGGGGTGTCATACATGCTGCTGTAGGTGTAACATATAAGTGCCCCATTACCTTTGTTCATATAAAGTATTTGATTTCATGCCGATCTGCCACGACTTGATGTTTCAACTCTCCATCATTTGGACATAAAGTGCTGACATGTGACACTGAAAGCATCTGGGTATTCTTTAATCCAGTCAATGAACTGCAGCACTGCTGCATTTATACAAAAGGACTGTGGGCCTAAACAACAATGAAGTAACAGCCCATGCAGTGCTGAACTGTACACAGGCTCATTGGCATAGTAACACTATAATATAAAAGCCAGCACTCATTCATTTCTTAATTTTATAAAAGGCACAAAAACTTGATTGTAGAGGTGTTAAAGAGCTTTGTTTTTCCACTGCTGCCAGAACGGCTGTAACCTCACTGCTCTGATAGCTTGTTTACAATCTGCCAACATCTGTCTCTAATGAGCATCATGGAACTGTGACAGTCTGACAAATGCACATGCAGCTCTTACCATTTGTCTGAATGGCAGCAGAGATGTTCTCGCTGAGGCACTTGTAGACATTGAGCATGTCAAGATAAATCCGTCCCAGCTGGATGACAAAAGGGTGTCCCACTGCCTTGCAGGCCCTGACATTGGTCTTCAGGATGCTGCCCAGCTGCTTCACAGTTTCTGGGTCCTTCAAGATGTCCACGTTCTGAGGGATGGAAGCACAGAAGAGCCATTAACATACTTCTCTTATGTCTCTGTAGCGTAAACTGAATGGTGGTATATTGCTGTCTTACCTTGGTGGCCTGTTGGATAATGCTGTCCCACACTTGATTGGGCAGCAGCATATATTTCTCTATCAGGTGCTCCTGAACAGCCTGATCTGTCTGGGCCCCAATCATGTACCCTACTGCCTCATAAAACGTGTGCACCTGCATACACAAACACAAAATTGTGAGAAAATAAACCTGATTAAATATAAAAGCAGTGTGTATGGAAAGCTGTGCCCCACTCTGTGGATAAAATGTTCATGCTCATGTTTGCTGACCTGCTGAGGCTGGAGGTCACAGATGATGGTGTTAATATTGTTGAGGATCTCATCAATGAAGGGCATCACCTCTCCGACCTGCACCTGGATAAAGTGGCGCCGGCACTTCTGGGCGATCTTAATGAAGGTGTCACATGCCATGTCCTGAACCCCATCATGGGTCTCTGATGATGATGGGACAGAAAAACACAAATGCTTTAAAACTGTATCCATCTATCAATCCAGTCACTAACTACAGCAGCAGAGGAGGAGTTTTTTTTATTTAAATACTCCCACTTCTCACCATGCATGAACTCAAAGAGCTTGTTGACCACAGTTTTGAGGAACTTCCAGTGGGCTCTGAGAAAGCGAGGGTACTGGCCAACAATGTACATGATGTTGGAGGCAATGATGGCCTTGTTGTCCTTTCCTCTCTTTTGCTCGCACAGACCCAGCAGATCCTGAAAAAAGACAACAAAGTGTTCCGAATCTCAGTCAGGACACACAACTTATGATCAGGATGGAGCATTAATTCATGTATATAATCTAAGAGCTCAACTTCTGTCAGAAATGAAGCTGCTCACATTCTATAAAAGTGACTGAAACAAGCATGTTGATTATTGGACTTCTATGGACCAGTACGCCCAGATCTCCTCTGTCACTCTAAACATGTACATATGGAAAAGTACAATACCTTAATGACAGTGACCAGGAACCTCTTCTCATCCTCCTCGTGCATAGCCCCGCTGATAGAGCCGATGGCCCAGCACAGAGTGTTGAGATTCTTCCAGGACCATTCAGTGCCATTCACCTGGTTGTGAAGTTTCTCTGTCATTATGCGTTCTGTGTCCGCATAATCCAAGTGAGTCAGGTACACTGCAGGACAGTACAGCACATTTGTATCACTGGTCAGAGTACAGTGTTTGCTAAAGTGTAAAATACAGCTACAAAGAGACAGTTTAGAAGAGATGCATTTGGAAAAAAATACAAAAAATATATGAGCAGAAACGGCGAAATGAATTTTCCCTACAAATACTGACGCCTGTGAGGTGAGTGACACTGCTCAAGCCAATTAGGTCAAATGTAAATTCATAAATCAGTCAGTGTTACACTAAAAGCTAAAGCTTTCCCTACATCCATCCATTATTTAAACAGCTTATCCTGTTCAGGGTCACAAGAGCTAAAGTCTGTCCCTGAACAGGTTACCAGTCTACGAGTTTCCAATCGATCTAACCTGCATTTCTTTGGATCTGTGGGGGAAAACCAGAGCACCCGGAGGAAATCCACGCAGACACACAGAAAGGCCCCAGCCAGCCGGCAGTGCTAACCACTGAGCCCCAGTGCCGCCCGATTCTCCTACAATATTTAAATATTACAGTGGTACTGAGAAAAACTCACCTAATCTCTTGGAGGATGTGTGTGATCAGTAAATATAAATCCAGCTGCTTAATAATGATGAAGCCACTGGA
The DNA here is from genome assembly GCA_015106775.1 of Etroplus canarensis. NCBI lineage: Eukaryota > Metazoa > Chordata > Actinopteri > Cichliformes > Cichlidae > Etroplus > Etroplus canarensis. The sequence goes on along the minus strand of VUQH01035394.1, from coordinate 35,364 downwards.
CGGATGCATTAATTAAGAGCTATACAAACAACATCACTTCTTGTGGTCATGATCAATTAAACACTGCTTTTTAAGATAAGTGGCCTAGAAAAAAGGAGTTTAAAGCTTGATTTGCAGTCCTGTGTTGAATCCATGCAGAACCTACGTCGTAGTGAGCGACGCTGTCATTTGCATTTGTGCGCTGGTGTGTCGCATTGCTCTGCCATCATGAGAATAAACTGAGCTGATCATGTCGGATTTCAAGCTATTAAGTATTGAACGACAGTTACTTTGACTAAAACGCTGGAAAAGGAAAAGGCTTTGGAACTGAACATGACAACGAACAAACAGCACGCATCTACATTAGCCAAATAAATTGAATCCTCAAGCTCTTTAATGTACTCCGTTTACCTGGCACGTTACTACCCAGCAGACATAGTGCAACTGTCACGGCATAGGTTATGCCCTAGATTTAACACAGTACTGTAAATCAAGCTTAAGGATATTAGAAGTTAGAAGCTCTCATTAAGTCATACCAAGAGTCTCCCTCATATTCTTGTAGAGATTGATGGAATCTGTGTCCTTCATGAACTCCCTGACCACCTCGCCCTGGTCATTCTCCACCACCAGGACCTCCTCTGGCTTGGCCATCCGACTTACCATCAGCAGACGCACCTGTCACACAAGATAAAATAATCTGTCAGCAAGTGCACAGATCAAAAACACATACACAGTTTAGTTTGTGTACTACAGTGTAAAAGGACACCACACAGTGAAGTGTTTGCCTCCTGGTTACATTCACATGCCACACACTATAACACGGCAAGTAAAATACCATCACCAAGTAGGAAAAAAAATGTTTGTATTACTTTAGTGGCTGATGCTTTTTAGTAACACTGTAACCAGCGCCTCTTTTGGCAGCAGTGAAGGAGCCACCTGTTGCTGACCAAAGCCAAGCTTTTCCTAGTATGACTGCGAGCTAAGACACTTCAGGTTCCAGAAACTGCAACAGCTCTGCACCCGGTGTCATCGCCACCACAAATTCAATCAGCAATTTTGTTTATGTTGACATAACCCTCATTTTGTGTTTTATGAATAAGTAACAGTTGGCTCTGTGCTGTACCTTGGAGAGAACGGGCAGATATAGCTGTCTGCGTGGCGGCACGTCAAAGTGCTGGTTACCAGAAAGCAGAGGGGACGTGGAAGTGGAAAAGGGGCTCTCTCTGTAGAGCTCAGCAGCCAAGTGGTTCCAATACTCCAGACAAATTTTGAAGATCTCAGTCTCTTCTACCTCTGATACCAGCAGCATGTAGTGGAGGGCCTGAAGGAACACCAAAGAAACAGTAACACTATAAACATAACTGCACACATCAGATACAGCAGCTGGCAAATGCCACTGATTACCAATAAACAAATAAATAAAAAATAAGACAGCATTGTTTAGAGTTCATCAAAAAGGCATGTGTGAGACTCCCTAATCATATGTAATCTGGTCAGATGAGACTGAAATTGCACTTTTTGGCCATCAAAGAAAACACTATGTCTGGCACCATCCCAACACCTCTCATCACCCTAAGAACACCATCAATACAGTGAAGCATGGTGAAGGCGGCATCACGCAGTGGGGATGTTTTTCATGGACAGGGACCAGGAAACTAGACAGAATTGATGATGACCCTAGCTGTAATTTTTTTTTGGGGGGTGAGTGGGGGTGGTGTGGGGTGTGTGGGAATGGCACTTTTCAGTTTTTTATTTATCAGATATTTTTAAAATATGTCCCCCCCCATTCCACTTCTCCAATTTGGACTATTTTGTGTAACCTTTTCGCATATAATTCCAAAAAACAGCTCTACCACCAAGACAGAAAATTGTCTCTTACCTCCATTAATGTCTCTCTGAGGTTAAGCCGCTTCTCAATTAGCTGCCCGTGCTCCTTAAGGAATGTACACAGGAACAGACTGAGGTTCTGGATGAAGTTCTGCTCGTCATCTTTTCCGTTGGCATAGGCCAGCCGAATGTTGGTGTTCAGAGGGAGCATCTACACAGATGTGGTTCAGGTTAAATTTCAACTGAGCATCTAAAACAGAGGGACCTGTCAATGTAGTTTTATCAGGTGCATTAACCCACCTGTTTGAGCTGACACATGGTCAGTGTGAAGAGGGTAACAAACTGCTCCTCGTACTGGCTGACGCTCACGCCGGCAATCTCTGTCAGGCACTTCAGCGTCACATTGCGGAACATGGGCACGTTCAAGAACTGAGGACCGTTAAAAATAAGGTGTTCAGTTACTTTATGCGTGCCTCGGGGAACATTCCCACCATTAAAACAAATTTGCTAAATAACACTGTGTGTTTCTGTTTCCACACCTTATACACCAATGTGCTGATCAACTTGGTTTCAAAGATGTATCCCAGAGGAATCCAGTTAAGAAAACGCAGGAGGGTCTCCAGGGTGGCATGGACCAGAGGGGCATTCTGGGAATTTTCCTAAGGTGCAAACAGCAACAACAATGAGCTGAAGAACAAACACTGGTTTGTGACATATTATTAAAAAGACTGCACAAGAAGGCTATAAAGTAAAATGAGGAAATGCATACCATTACAAACTGACACAGCTGGAATATCTGGGAGAATTCGTTGCACATGCTGAAAGAAACAATAAGTTAGAGTTATTGAGTTTCTTCTTTAAAAAATTCAGTTTTAAAGACCTTTGTCTTAATGTTTTGTGTACACAATGAGACAAAACAATGTGTAGTCATGAGAAAAGAAAGTTTCCACAGGACTCTGTGCAGTTGTGAAAAAAATAAGTACACCCCGTCAATCAATAGCTGGTAAACACCTTTAGCAGCAATAATTTGGAAGTTATCACTTCCTGTAGTGACTATTATTCTTTCATAGCACTGCTGAGGAATTCTGGCCCACTTTTTACAATGTTGTTTCAGTTTGAAGACATTTATTTATGTACAGCTCTCTTAAAGTCCCACCACAGCATTTCAAAGGGGTTGAGGTCTAGGATTTGACTGGGTCATTGTAACACCTTGATTCTTCTCTTTTTCAGCAATTCTGTTATAGGTTTGCTGATGTCCTTGTGATCATTGCCTTGAACCAATTTCAACCGAGCATTTGACTCTAGAAGACTTTGATATACAGAGGCTGACTCAATGACTGCAAGGTGCACAGATCAACACTGCTTTACCACTGTGCTTTTCAGTTAGTGTTTATTTTATGCTGATATGCCGCATTTGGTTTTGCCAACCATTGTGCTGTGTGTTATTGCCAAAGGTGTTTCATCTGTTTAAAGCAGTGGTTCTCAAATGGGGGTACTTGGAAGGCACTCCAGGGGGTTCGTGACCTTTAGTTATTTAATAAATATTAAAACTGTCCAAAAGTTCATAGGCTATTCAATTTCCAATGAACAAAAAAAAAACAGTGTCCTCTGTACCAGCATGGTTTGACCTAGCAGCAAAGCCACTGAACACACAGGGGCACAAAAATCAGAGAAGGCGTAACCAGAGCCGGCAAAATTCTGGCAGTATTGAGAAGAATTGTGTTACAGTTAGATATAAATAAAGATGAATTCGAAAGGCAGAAAATGAAGATTAAAATAAATAAACATGTCTTTATAAATTGCAGGATGTAACATAAATAACTCCAAAGTTAAACAATATATACAATACTTAATATGAAACTAGTCAGGGAGTCACATGGAGGAGTTGTAAAGCCTGATGTTCACAGGAATGATTTCCTGTGGTGTTTTGTGGTGCATCCTGGCGGACTGAGTCCGCTGCTGAATGTGATCCTGTACCTGTCCTTAACTTGGACAGTATCCTCCTAATACATTCATTAAGATTTCATTTTTGTAAACATTTTCCATGCATGATTATGTTTATGATTCTTTGTGAAGAAATGTTTATAATTAAGTTCACAAATTCAGTTTGGGATAAGATCTTTATTGTAATCCCAAAAGAGGGCACTTTAAGTTGATTTTTATTTTTATGTGCGCCAATCTCTAATTACAAATTAAATCTTTTTGTTAACAATTTTTTTATTTTTTATATATTTTTTTCTCCAAATAGTTAAAACCAGGCCACTATAGATGAGAAATGTTTTGCACAGTTATAAAGTTTAATAAACCAGACACTAATGCTACAGTGTTGGGTTTAACTCTTTTTTTTTTTAACCAAAAACACTTTTCCCGGGGTTAGGGGGTACTTGGCTAAAAAATTATTTCACAGGGGGTACATCACTGATAAAAGGTTGAGAACCACTGTAGTACAGGATATATGTAGGTTACCCCTATATCAAAAAACTGATAGATGAAGCTGGAAAATGACTGTAGTAACTGAAGCTTTTATAGTGTTTTCAAGCCATTTCTGTCTTTGAAAGAAAGTAAGGGTTATAGCCTGTCCTCCTGTGTTTGTTGTGTGGGGTTCAGCACAGTTGCCAGTTTCTAGCAAGGACTAGCTTCCCTGTCACACTTACAGACATTTGGGCTTGGTTTACTTCTGTTAATCTTTGGTTTTAGTCTAATTAACGCTTGTTGGGAAGCTTTTGCTGCACCAACAGTGGCTAACAAGTTGTCATCTACTCAGGTAACACTACCTTCTCTTCTCCGTGTCCCTGTCTGAATATAGCTACAGCTCTCCATGCTATTCACCACCCCTCAGCTTCTCATACAGATGTGTCATTTTAACTAAATTTGAATAATTTTAGGAGAATCTGGTCAGAATAGTTTTCACATTTGTCCTTTAACATATGTAGAACATAACTGAAAATAATCTGCTTCAGATATTTTAGCACTACCAAAAAAACATGGTGTGGTTTAGAGGAGAGAGCAGCCTTGTTAAGACTGTGCAGGAGAAACCACACATGACGACCACTTACTAAGAGTAAATGCACTGGGTAATGTTGGGTGATGTCCAGAACTGCAGGGCATGTGTGAAAATGGCTACGGATTGAAGTCTAGTGACAGCAGAAGAAAGAAATGACAGACTAGTGTGACCTTAAGTGTCTGCAAAATCCAGCAGAGACTTTCACATGACGATGAAATGAAATGAATGCACTTAAAGTAGATAAATTCAGTTAAAAATGATTTTACTAGTTGGCCTCTTGAGCTTTGTGTTTATTATAAGGGGCCTAAAGCATTTAGGCAAATTTAGTGGTTTATGGGATGTGAGGTTGTTTAGCTATGCTGGAGTCCTGAAGTTCAACTGCACCAAGTTGAGACATAATCAGACTACACTCTGTAGACATTTGTCATGGCATGCATCTTTAAACAGTGAGAAAGGGACTCTTTTTTGCCATTTGGAAAATAAACTTAAAACATTCTCTTGGTCATAACTATAGCCCCAGTGAACATCTCTGCAACCCTTTGAATAAAGAAAAGGAACAATAAAACTTGAGCTGAACACAGACAACAGGACGATCCTACAAAACATCAACAACAGTCAATTGTGCTAAGCAATGGAGCGTCATCTATAGATTTGAGGGAGACAAACTTATCATCTTTGATATCCTGCTTCAACCTGTTCGTATTTGTGTTTTCTCTGCACAGAACAAATGCTGGAAAGCTCATATATGCTGTCTTTGCTGGCATGTGCACAACTGCATATAATTAAAATAAACTCAAAAACAACTGTGTAACACTTCCAATGTTACTGATTGACTTGTCAAACATAATTTTGTGGTAGCAAAAGTGTCAGTGGGATGCAGTGCTCAGCTTAGGCAGTTTGTCTGCAAGTCTGTTAGACACAGATAACTGTATTACATCATTAAATTAAATCCCTGCCACAATATTTTTCAAATGCCAGCACACTATTTTATGATCCTCTACAATAATGGGACAAACGTTGCAAGATCGAATGCTTCATACATTTTCTAATTAATTTCAATATCTTGAAATCTCATCTTAAATGACCTTAAATAACCTTCCACAGAAAATCTGTCCTATGATCCTGTTGGTTAAGCTAATGATTAAAGACATTTTGGTAGCAATATCCCAAAACAAATCCTGCATGTGGGGATTTTACAGCTTGCTGACCTGTCTTTTAGGTGCTTTGCCTTGACCTGGGTCATCTGACCGCTGGAGAAGTCAAACACCTCCTCGCTGAGCAGCTTCAGAATGACCATGTTGTTTTGACAGAGGCTCTCGCTGGTACGACTTGCCCCTACAATGTCACTGATGAAGGTGGGCCAGTGCTTGGGCCACTCCTGCTTCAGGATCTGTAAGCACAAAGGTGCATATGCATTAGTGTTAGATTATTCAAAAGTATACACAAAAAAGAATGCGTGATCTGAATGAGAAACAGGTCAAACTGAATCGTGCTAAAAATAAAAATCTCTTCTTCCCATTTCAAGTCAGTCACGATTCTTCTTTCTATGAGCATTCCATACTAAATAGAAGGCTTTTTAAAAACCTTCTACAAAATACATATACATGCACTAATATTTGAAACAGCCTCCTAATGATGAATGTGGAATCTGGAGCTCTTCAGCCCCTCAAGGCCAAAACGTTAACTCAGCTGACGCAAGCTGTGACTCATTCTCACTGGTATTAATGCAAAGTCACTCATGAAGCCACTGAACCAATCTCTCTCACCCACACATCAAACACTAAGACAAGGAGGTAGTGTCGGATTGTTGCACATTTAGGAGCACCAATAAGTCACTGGGGTCTAATTTGTCAATCTCAAGGTCTTTCCGATATTTCTACAATGGAATTCTGTGCCTTCCTGAATTAAGGCTACAAATGTCACTGACACCATTTGTTACATAATGGCTTCTGTATGTCCTGGTGTTTCCATATAGACAGATACGTTGCTTCTGCTTCTCTTCTCAAGATGATTTTCTTTATCCCAAGGTCACAGTCACTTTCTAAACCTTGAATGCCTCGGGTGAGACGTTCAACCAGAACTGATGTGACAATTTAATAAGGAATCACGTCATTGTAACGACACTGACAGTTTCTAAGCCAGATATTCCAATTAAGAGTGACATCTTCAGGTTAAAAAGCAACACTACAAATAAGGGAGCAGCATGAGACTCAAACCCAGGTTTTTTTTATATTCACTGTTTGACATGAAGGCATCCCAACTTCTTTACCTTTAAAGATCTGGGAGTCCATTAATCCATAATTAAGACACTAACAAATCACTGTAACTTTGGAAAAACTATTTTGCTTTATGCACTCTGAAAACTGCTGGTATTTTTTGTATTATATTAAACGTATAGCCCTCTAAATCAATACAATTTGTAGTGCTCAGTGACTGAGTAAAATGCACGTAGCTGGCTACAACTGAGTTGCCTGCTCTGGTTTACACTCTTGCTGTCAGGGCGGCTCTTCTTTGAAACTGTTTGCTGCCACTTTCTTTATGCCGCTCCACTATTCCCTCACAAGCAACACTGTGGGTTAGAAAAACATTACAGTTGTAAACACAGTGGGTTGTTTCTCACTGTTAGTGAGGTTTTGTATAGACAATACTCAGATTTAAAAGACAGACAGGCTGGCTTTAGGCATCCTTACAATCAAGCACTTTATTATTTACAATATAAAAGTTCATGTATAGGGATGGTAGGTATGTTAGAGGTAAAAAGCTAAGCATATGGTTGAAAGCACACAATCAAATGCTTTGTTGAATAATATTTGGGATCTCATATCAGTGTGCAAACACTCAAACCACACAGCTCAGTCACACTTTAAAATTCACACACACTGAAGCAGTGTGTACATGCCACATTTTTCATATCATGCAGTAAATGAACAATAACAATGCAAAAGGACACAGCTAACAAAGCTTTTCAAACTTGTGGAAGAGAAAAACAAACCGTGCACCATGCTGTAGCCCCTAATTTTAGCAGCAACGGAGGATTTGAACAAATAAAAGTGACGTAAAGAAATGTGAAAAAGAAAGTTTTTACAGGGCGTTATGTTGTCATGTGAAAAAACTAAGTACACCCCATGATTCGGTAGCTTGTAGACCCACCTTCTGCAGCAATAACTTAAAGTAATCATTTTCTGTATGACTTTCAGTCTCTCACATTATTTTGGAGGAATTTTGGCCCACTCTTCTTGAACCTTGGTTCATTTCATTGAGGTTTGCAGGCAATCGTTTATGCACAGCTCTCTGTAGGTTCTGCCACAGCACTTCCAATGGGGTTGTGGTTTGGACTTTGACTAGGTCATTGCAACATATTATTTTCTTTTTCAACCATTTTGTCGTAGACTTGCTGTTGTATTTTGGACCATTGTCCTGTTGCCTGACTCAATTTTGACCAAGCTTTAGCTGGGACTGGTGGCCCCATATCTGACTCTATAAGACTTTGGTATACAGGGGAGTTCATGCTCAACTTGACAGATAGTATGAGTAGTTTTTGCAGATATGCTGTTTGATTTTTGACAAACATGGTGCTCTGCTTTATGGCCAAAGATTTTCACTTTGGACTAGTCTGTCCAAAAGATAATGTTCCGCAAGTCTTGTGGTTTATTCAGATGCAGCTTTGCACACTTAAGCCTTGCTGCAATGTTCTTTTTATAGAGAGAAGAGGCTTTCTCCTGGCAACAATTCCAAACAAGCCATACGTCTTGCAGACTCTGAGATGTAGCTCTTGAGTTTTTCTTAAATCTCTGAACATTGTGCAGGCTTTTTATAGAGGTGGTCATACGTGTTGATTATCAATAAATCAAGTGCATTTGTTTAGCAGCACCTGGCTGCTACTTACCCTCTGAAAGCAGCAAGGGTATACTTAGTTTTTCACAAGACTGAGTTCTAAAAGCAGTTCTAAAAGTGGGTACAAGCAGTAAAGCTTACCTGAACAAGGATCATGTTCAGCTTCCCAATGTACACCTTTTCTTTCTAAAAAATTAAAAACAAAAACCAAAAACACAACCAGTCAAGGAATACATTTCTCTGAGTTACAAGACCACATCCTCTCATCACATCATTAAAAAACCCCAGAACAAACTATATTAACCTTTACTAACAAAATTAACCAAATGCAAAAAAATATTTTGCTGTTTGACATTCTATATCAAATTATTACAGGCTCATGTTTTTTAATCAAGTCACAAGTGTTTGTAAAATAAAAGTCAGGGCTGCTCATGCATATTTGAAAATAAACACATGAATCAAATTTATCCTAAAATTACAGCCTGGAGTAAAGCAAGTCAGACATAAATAGTAATTTCTATGATGGAGAGTTATGTTTTTAAAGCTGACTGACATTATTCTTTCTGGGTGCTCTTTTGGAAAATCCACTCACAAAACCAGTCTGGTCTAACTGGTTGGTATAACAACCTTGCTAAAGCCTGTCCAGTTGTGTTTAATATGTCATGTGTTGCAGAGTTATATACTTGAGAATGATGCAAACACCTGAAACATTGCTGGAAAGCTGCTTTCTCAGCAGGAAGTTAAATACTAACTAGACATCGTTTTCATTTAGGTGGCACCTGCACTCCTTCATTTTTATGTTGCCATCTCATCCTCAGCTAACCTCTTGTTAAAGCAAACATGTTTACCTCACAGCGTTTAAACTGTTCACTGTCTGCCTCTTTGCTGATTTTACATTCAAAATCATTTAAGCTACATTTAAAAAACTACAGTTAAACCTAACAAATCTAATCAAAGGCCAAACTTTACATTTTCTTTAAGTGTCCAATGTGTTTTTTTTTTTTTTTACCTCTATCAACATGAGTATTTCAAGATTTTGTGTTGGTTTTATTAACAACAATGGCACTACCAAGAAACTCAATGTTCACTGTAACTGTAATAAGGCTGGGCGACACGTATTATTTTAAAATTTTGTACCTTTGATTAAAATGCTTGCATTCTCCACATGAACACCAGGAAAAGTTGCTGCCAGTACAAGTTTAAAACACTTAACTGCTCGAGTGGTCACAATGGCTGAAAGTCAGAAAAGCTGCTGAAGTCACCATCTTTGATCTGAATTACAGAGCACTGTGAGCATTCTAACTCATGGCTGCCTTAACACAGGCTAAGTAAACTGTTTAAAGTCATATTACAATATAACATGGACACAAATAACAAAAGAGATTCACTCTTATTTGCGCAGGGAACAGAGGCTGGTTATGTGTAAAACTTTAAACATAATATCAGTGCAATAAAGGGTTACCTGACACCAAAAAGGTAGCCTAGTTTTTTTAAATAAGACTCTTCCTATGTGACATTTCCTTAAACTGCTAGAAGGTTGTCTGAAAAGTAAATAAAAGGAGAATTCACTAATTTGCAAAACATTTAATCATTGTATTGAACTGCAAATAATGGGAAAGAAGACCATATATAACCTTACTGTTTTGTCTTTGAAAGATATTTGCTCATTTTGAATTTAATTCCAGCAATAGGTTTAAAAGGGTGGGGAGAGTTAAGCAAAACACAACTGGATATACTGCATAATGCTTAAAAATGGGGAAGAAAACTGGTGGAACGTGTCATAACTTATCAAGTTAATTTGTAACACAATCTGGTACAAAAAGATCATCACAGAGAGGCAGAATATAAGGGGGAAAGGCTGACCTCACTGTGAACGACCGCATGAACAAATAGGTCAATAATTTGAGAATATGAAAAACTGCAAAGACTGGGAGGATTTCATATAATTAAAAGGCTCAGTGAATCCAGACAAATCTCTGTACACAAGGGATACTAATATTGGATGGCCATGATCTCTGGGCCCTCAGAGAGCATGGAACTGTATTGAAAATTGCTGTGAATAAATACTATAGCACAAACAAAAAACACAAAAACAAGACCCAAAAACATCTGGGTCCATTTAAGATAAACTCTATGGACAAGTATTGGGCCAGACCTCTTAATCGTTGAATTAAGGTGTTTCATTCAGTCCCGTTGCCGCAGGTATATAAAAAAATCAAGCAGCTAGCCATGAAGTCTGCCTTTACAAATATTTTTCCTAAGCAGTCGATTGAATTCAAGGGTAGTCCTGTAATAGGATAGTGGGTAAAAGTTGCCAAGGCTTGGCTGACTGAATAACTGAGTTCTGAACCTCTTCTGGTATTAACATCAGCACAAACACTGTGCACTAGGAGCTTCGTGGAATGGGTGTCCATGGACAAGCATGCAAGCTGTACGTCACCAAGCACAATATCAAGCATCAAATGGACTGGTACAAAGCACGCCACCACTGGATTCTGGAACAGTGAAACTGTTGTGTGTGGAGTTCGGTGGAGTGATGAACCGAAAGTTATCTGCCTGACTGTATAATAACAACTGTAAAGTTTGCTGTAGGAGGGATAACACTATGGGGTTGTTTTTTTTGGGGATTGGCCTGGGCCCCTTTGTTCCACTGAAGAGAAATCTTGGTGCTTCTGCTTTACATGACATTTTTATAACAAGACAATTCTAAAGTTTGACTTTTTTTGCCCTAATAATATAATAACCCCAGAGTTAAATTAATATTAAAATTTTACTCACCTCTACATTTGAAGCATCAGATGAAGTCTTGATAATGAGTCCGACAACATACTTTTTTATACCTGGCAAATACACAAAGATAGTCGAACACGCCTGTTAGCATACACTAATAAAATGTGGACGCAAACACATCCTGACATGACGAGTTGCCTGGAGCACATTACTCAGTTACCCTAACACATTCTGCTGGCTCCTAACTAGCTCAGTCTGCCAATCATATCCCACATTTGTACTGCAGAAAAAAGGTGTATTCCTCCATTTACACACTGTTGCAAAGCCAGTTTGTGAACACATGGATGTGAGCTGCAACTGCCACTGAACCTCTCTAGGAAAAAAAAACAAAATAAACTTTTAGTCAGTTCAGTGGAAGTTACATTCCCCCAGGTGTTTTCACAGACAGTCAAGATTGTCAAAGTGAGCAGAGCATCTTTAAAAACTGCGTTTCCAGCTCCCTCGTATTTCTCTCTAGACTGCAGCTGTACTACAAAAATGTGTGTTTTGGTGTGGTGAGAGGAGCCGAAAACAAGGCAATACTCTGACACAAGGGGGGAAAAGACATACTTGCCGGTCGCCCTGCACTGGGTTTGCCACTTGAACAAAATTCAGGCATCTACGGTCAGAAGTAGGTAAGTCTCAGGTCAATGAAAAAATTAATTTTGAGCAAAATTATAAAAGAATGGAGGGAGGCAGAATCAACTGATTTGCACATGATTATCAAATTATTTAATTATTGTGGTGTTTTTTTTTTTTGCTCAGACAAATTTTTTAGACAATTTTCATCCTACTCTGTCGGAAGCTCTCAAAGAATCTTGGTGAAAACTGGACTGAGGTAGGTGCTAATAAACAAACACTAATGAGTCAAATTGGCAATTAGGCAACAATTAAAGGCTTAACATTAAAAACCAGTAATAGCCATATTAAATTACTAACAACACTGCAAAACTTTAGGCCCCAGTCACACAGGCATGGAAATTAATCGGCAACCCCTGGCAACCTGCAGGTCGCTAGTGAAAAACGCACGTTACCCATTCGATTGGCGAGTGGCTCCTCCAGGTTGCTAGCAGTTGCTGTGAAATCCGTCACAAGAGCCCAATCACACAGGCCATGAGATGAGTCTTCAACCCCCGGGCAACCACAAGTCTTTGTGAAAAATGTGTATTCCACAACTGACTGGCAAGTAGTTTCTGGCAGACTGGCATGGCCACCTATAGTCTGCATGGAAGATGCTGATTTTTCTACTAACACCTGCCAAGTACTGATTAACTCGGAGCCAGACTCCTCCACTCACCTCCCCAGATGCGTTGGTCGTAAAGTTGTGTCCATGGAGTTAGAGCCAATCCAAAGATGTCGCAGTGAGCTGGAGCTAAGAGGAGCCAGGTGGAGGCACAAGTGAATCTTTTCCCTGAAAAGGAAGATCTCCTAGCAGAGTATTTCGCTGCTCACCCACTCTTCAATGACCAGACCAAACGTGTTAGTTACTAGTTACGCAGGAGTTACTGAAGAGTGATCAAAAATTGTTTCTCCACCATCAGAATTGACGTGATTATTTTCCTATGATTACATATCAGCCTCTTCCAACATAAAATTTATTAATGTTTTTCCTATTAAAAAATATATGTTGTTTAAAAATACATTTTTATGTTTCTTTTTCTCCCACTGTGTTCAGGGAACTTTCTCTGGTGATGTTTCCACAACATATGGACCTTCTACAGCAAAGAGCTAGCAAGTGGCCACCAACTGATCTTGAATCACTTGGTGAATGGTTGTACCATCAGTTGCCAACCACATAGCAAATGAAAAATAGAATTTAGGTCGTTTGGAGGTTGCTGGAGGTCGCAAGGATTTTGGGTTGCCAGGGGGTGCCGAGCAGCTTCTAGGTCTGTGTGACTGGGGCCCTACAGAAGTTCCTCAAATATAAACTATAGGTATGAAACAGCAGAATTTACCTTGTCAACAACTTCACACAATATGGACCGGAAGTTTCAAAAAAAGACCGCAATTACTGCGCTCCATTAACCCATCCCAACAGGCTCAAAGCAACACAGAGAATGTATTATTTATTTTTTTATAAACAATGTATCCCCTCAGAAAAATTAAGATAAGGCTAGATAAAGTTACACACACTGGGGCTCCAACATTTAAAACTAAAACAAGAAGTAGTAACTTAACTCTAGGTCCTCTACTTCTTCGAAAGATTTCTCACAAAGCTTTAAAAAATACTGCTAGACTGCTTTTGTCGTTTCCTCTCTAAAACAACTGCTCAAGTGCAGAATCCAACCTTTTGAGCAGCCAGTTCGAGCCAGTCGAGCAGAAAACAAACCAGCATGTTTAGTGGGGGAATACTCCTCAACATGGCAACCGCACGTCACATTTATATAAAAAAGAAAAGCAAAACAAAAACACACTAACAACAAGGGAATAAATATTTTGTGAATTTTACCACAAAGTAAGTTTTACCTTCACACTGATTCCTGGGAAGAATCTTCCATCTTGTTTTGATAACCGTTTCCAGAATTTGAAGAGCATAGTACTGTAACATGCAAGGAGGAAAGAGCGTCAGGATGAAGCTATTACGACAACAAAACAACAAGCAGTGTGCAACTTGAATACAAACCAAAAACAGTATGAAGTGGACCAGTCTGTAGTAACTTGCATTTCTAAACTGGACTGGACTGGACTGAACCACATCTTTCATGCAGATTATGTAGTGTGCAAAACATTCACTTGTAGTTTTTTTTTTTTTTTTTAAATCACTACAAGCAGCATTAAGCTGGAACACTGCAGAAGCCCTGCTGTTTCTCCCAGCATCACACCACACACCAAAAGAAAGCAAAATAAAAAACAAACAAACAAACAAACCAAAAAAAAACAACAGCAACCCATTAACCAGCTTTGGCACAGATTGCTTCAAATGGGAGTTTAATAGCCTAGAAGACATAACAAGGTTTATGGTCTTCTGAGGCTACGTGAACCATGTAGGGTTGGGCATCGAGAACTCTTTTTTAAAAGACAATTAGTTCAAGTATATAAGAGCTCCAAATTTGTTGAGTCCCTTAACCTGATCGTGTGTTAAGACCCCTGAAAGCATATTCTCAATCTGCTGCTACATCACAGGTTGAGCATACATCACACTTTTCCACCGCGGGAGCTTGCAGACTGTTTTATGGCAGCTGAACCAATGTGCAAGTTCCCACTGCAGGAATCACCTCTAATTCCTCTTTCACTGCTGTTTTTGGAGAAGGAAAAAATGCTCTGGGGTAGATACTTCTGAGTTTTCCTCAAAGTCGCTTTCTAACCGTCATGCATGCACACATGCCTTTGGATGCATCAGGGGCCATTTGAGGGTCAGCGTCTTGCCCAAGGTCAAGCTGACATGCAGGCTGAAGGAGCAGGGGATTGAACCACAAACGTTCTAATTGGCTGATGACCCATTCTACTACACAAGCCACAGGTGCACCTCGAAAAGCTAGATTAAGTCCTCTTTGGGTAGCCTTCTTCTCACCTCAAATATCACCATCAACAAGATAAAAATTAACCACATAGGCGAACACAACCAGAAAGGCAGCAGGAAGCACTTAGACTAGTAGCGATGTGTTGACCAGAGACCACAAAACGTCAGTGAAATCTGATAGTGTAGCGATGACAGACAAAATGTCTGGAAAGATAAAGCAATATAGTGAGTGGGTACCAAGTTAAACTACAAATAGGAGTTAAAATACCACTGACCATTATATGACAGGTGTGAGATACATTACCTCGTCTACCTCATCAACTCGAGCCTGGAATGTGAGTGACCAAACAATGGGCTATGAGATAATTGCTTTACATGTCGTCAAGGCTTTGGAGGGCTATGCCTAGACTGGGGGTGCAGAGTTACAGAGTAATTATCTCCACTGCTGTTGTATTTTTGCTGCACATATCATTAACAAAGCTGTAGAAAAAATGTCATAAAACCTTGGAAGTCTGGTGAGTCTTACATACAATGGAAACAAAAAGGCTCAAAGTGCAGGTCACCAGTCCCTTCTGTAAATGCTTAGGCCATCTCATGCATGCCCAAGTTCCTGAAATGGAAAACTGGCTATAGAATGACAGCTTTAAAAAGGTAGCTAAGTCTTTATTAAGACAGTTATGATTAGGGATGTGTCTGGTGACTAATTAACTAGATGCTTAAACAAGCCAAAAAAAAAAAAAAGCTGACTAGTTGACTAATCTACAAGTAAGAAAACACACAAAACATCTGACCCTGAGCAGAGTCTAACAGACAAGGTTAATATTCGTCGATACAATTATTGTGTATGTTTAAGATTTACATTCTTTGATAGTGAAATTGCATTTTAAAAGATAAGTGTGTCATATTTATGGTCTACAATGTTAGCGGGTCCCATTCCATAGGAATTATGATACGCCGCCATGTTTCTACAGAAGCTCAGAACGAACAGACTCAAATATTAGCTTTTAAGTTTCTATTAACGGAATCACACTGCAGAATGGCTAACACTATTTGCCAGGTATTATCTTTTACTTTTACCTGTACAAAAGCTTAACTTCTAATTGCCCAAAGTTACTCAAGTCAACTGCATTTCTAACTGCTAATTATACCTACATACACAAACCTCTGGACTGGAAATTCTTGTGAGTAAGACTCCATTTTCTTTCCTGACAGCCACCGTAGGTTTGTTTGAAACCAAGGAGGGTTGAGAACAGGTATTTAATTGTTGCAGTTTGCATTCTCACCAGTAGATGACACTCTATCTCATACATACTGGCTCTTTGAAGGTTTAAGTCTGTGATGCTTTGTGGCGTGTATAACACACATACAGATTATTTTGCCTTGCCAGCCATGTGAGGCTAACCTTAGCAGTACTAGCCCCAGCAGAGTTTGTTCTTGGCAGGTTCGCGTCCATATGCCTGTTGAAAATGTAGTGACACATGGCTTTAGTCATGTGTTTGTTGATTTTCTCTGCTGACTTTTGTTTTCTACATCAAAGTATAGCAGAACTGTGCTGGTTCACACTGTTGTCATCTGCCTGTCACCTTGCTTGTTTACAACTTTGTCACAGAGTGAAAGAGAGAGGCGCATCCTAGTGGCAGTGACCTTAGTATGAATAGGCAACTGCCGTTATACAAAATAAAAAACTGTTTGCTTAATCGTGTTGTGCTTCTGGTGCCAACTACCAAAAGCAGCAACATTTTAATGTCTAGTCGCACATATCTCCCGTAGTGATAAAGTGACATGAAACCACAACTCAATACAAGCCCATATCTTGAGGAAGAAAAATGGCTATGAGGCCATGTTTAGAACATTAGCCACTGGGCTAATGTTTGTGACACTGCCCCCTGGTGACAGTAAACGGCTACAACATGTAGACGACAGTCTGCAAAGCTGTGCATGGGCACTCTGTAGGACCAACATGATACCATAAATCATTTATAATGCAGTAGCTAGTACTTTTCCAGTGAAGGCACATGCACTTTTTCTTGGTTTGATAAATCTCACAATCTTTGCATAGAATCATTCTGTTGTGAAGTGTTCTCTTGTTCGTGGACTTCAGCCAAACACAAACAAAAAAAAACCAAACCAAACAAAAGAAGCTGAGTGAAGATGAACCGGTTGCAGAGTTCAGATGTGTACAAACACATTCTTTACAGACTTGTTTGTAATAAAAACAATTTGTTTCTAAAAACTAATGCTATGAAAAATACAATTACTGCTCATGCAATAACTTGCCAGAACTCATTCATAACATCATAAACCCCTCTTCAGGCTGATGAGCCTTCAAACTCATTGTTGCATTTTTCAAACTTGATCTCATGGATCATGTCTCACTAATGCCTGAGGCAACAAGGGCCCCTCCAATATAGGCATGCATTTTTAACTTAGAGCTTTTTGGATGGACTGAATTTCTTCTCATAATGGAGAAATTTTAACAACACCAAGTTATAGTTTTATTATTCCAGAGCGAACATGTTCACACAAAATAAAGCTGCAGATAATGATAAAACACAAATGTTTCCATATCACAAAGCCTTTAAAAGCTGTCTCCTTATAACAACTACAACTTAATAAGGACCCTAGCGGAGAAAATAAAATGTTGTCGATACCCAACCCTAAACCCTGTGAGTCAATTTTCTTTACACTGGTTGAAATCCGATCACATCCCTTTACCTGGTGTGTCATAAGGAACAGCAGGACCACCACAGGTTACACTAATTTAATTTATTATATTAACTGCTTAACTAAAAGAAAAACAAAAGAAAATAAAATGTAATCACAAGTTAGTTTTTGCTCTGATGTTACTTTGACTGTTTCAACTGTAGGGATCATCACTTCATGAGAACAATGATTTTAAAAAGTAGTTATTAGAAATGACACGTAGCATAGGATGTTATTAAAGTGGGATTAACAGTGTGCTACAGACAATGGATGCTAGAAGATTAAAGGTGAAATCTCCTTACAGACACGCTGACTGTACACCACTCACAGGTGTCACCTGGAGTGCTGCACACAATTCTGCTGTGTATATTTTCCCTTAACAGCCACACTATTCAAACCACTGCGGGAGGTTAAGAGAGAAATTATCAGCAAGAAAAAAATCAAATATCTCAGAAAATTTTAGCTGCCAAGAACGCATCTCAAGAAGAGGACGTGACGAGAGAACTAAGTGGAACAGAGAGAAGACGGAAAAAAAAAAAAGCACCGCGAAGAAGAGAAGAGCGCCATGATCCCTACAGGTGAAATTAAGTCATTTACACTGTCTCTCTACAATGGATCCTAGTGACTGCAGCCTGCACCCACCCTCTGTCTGATGAAACAGATGCAATAAAAACGGATGAACAGAATTCAGTCAAAGGGAATTTAAAAAGGGTAGACCTTGTGGAGGCCTGCCGTCAAAGCCTAGCTGTGTCATGATGCACAGGATGACACACCCCTTCTCTTCCTATTACAAGCCATAAACATAATGGAACATTGTGATTAATATCAAAAAGTCACAGCTTGAATTCATGACAGTTTCAAATATAGCTAGAGTAATTAATCAGAAAAAGAGGCAGATGTTCAAAGTGCTTTGAAATTGGGCACTTTAACTTATCACTCAAGATAAATGCAGAATTCAAGAGGTTTTTACCTTGTTTCCTCTTTTTCTCTAATGCACCTATTTATCTGGCAAATTATGAATAAAAAAATACTATTGACACATCAACAGCTCAGACATTAGTAATGAATGTCAGTGTTAAAAGCAGTCTTACAAGCAAGCAACAAAAGAAAAAGCCAAGTGTCAACATTACTTTGAGGAAGTTGTGGATGATTTGTACTTCAATTAGTTCACATCAATGCACACATAATCATTCCACTATGGATATTCACTGACTTTATTGGCAGCAGCACAATGCAACTGTATATCTTTGATGGCATCTGAATGCTCTCAAAGTCAGAGGGTTTACTATTCACAGTTGGTTTGCTTAACCAGCTGTACCAGTGCACAGAAGAGGGGCAATATACTTTTATAAGCAGACACACTATAAAGGCACAAACCCAAATCTCCTAATGCTAAATAATAATAAATAATAACCATTTTCTTAACAGCTTAAATGAAAAATAAAACAAAAAAAACACTTACACATAATCTAAAATACAGGGTGCTATTTAAATTTATACACAAGCAAATATTTGCAAGGCATGTGCAAAAAGTTTAACTACCTTTCGTAACACTTGTGGTTAATATGCCAGAAATGCTCATGGTAAAAGTTGGCTGACCTTGATGATAATCTGAAAGTATGAGTTTGAGACCAAATACCTACAATTTTTGTAGTCAGTCATTGTCTTTGCCCTGATTTTCCCTCCCCAACTACTGCTTGCAAAACTCACGCAATGAGTTGCAGCAACAGTCTGCACCTTACTTACCCTTGGCATGCAAATATGTCCGTCTATCCAACTACTAAAATGACAAGGTTATCCTGGCTTCTTTCTTTTAATGAAAAAAAAGCTAGAGTCCTTTTTATTAGCAAACAAATCAGACAGACATTCATGGACTTTTAGAATAGTGTTCATTAATGACAACAACTATGAGTAAGCCAATGAAGAAGGTATATTTAAAAAAGAATGGTTACAAAGCAGGAGCTTATTCCCATGTGGAAACCAACAAGGCAAACTCTTCAAATGCTTATTTGGTATTATATTACAACAGTGAGATGACAGGCAGCCTCTTTTGTTTGTCTGGTAGGTTCAGGTCCAACAGAATTCACAAGGACAGAGGTCCTGCATAGCTCAACCATTAGGGCATGGGACAAATACTGAACTGCTTTCAATAAAAGGATCCACTGCAAAGCATCTTTTCCATAAATGAAAGCATGGTATAAGCAAACCACTGTGATGCAATATGAAGCTTTTTACAAAACTGTATCCATTTATTTTGCGTGCCAAAAAGACTTCTTCCTCAAAGCATGTATAAGTGTCCTTCCAGCAGCGTTTTGTGAATTAAAGCAAACTTACTTTGGTGTTCATGTTCTGGGAGAACTCAAGGATGGTGTCCACTCTCGTCCAGGCATCTGGGTGCTCTTTTAAGTGTGTCAACACTTCCTGTGCCATTCTTTGCTGTAAATTAATAAAGATGAAACTTTAGACTTAACATTGAGGTGCCATGAGGAGACTTGCAAGGAAATCACAGTGGTAACATGAGTTCCTCTCAAAAGGTAAATACATGGGTCACACTCTTGTTTTCAAGCAGAACTTGAAGGAATTAATTCATATGCAGCTTGTTTTAGATAAGGTGTGGGTTAAAGAGGACCAGAGATATTCAGAGATAACGTACCTGTGGTCCAACCCCATGATACAGACAGTTCACCACATTATCCAGCAGATTGATATCCAGTTTCTGGTTGAAGTCCAGCAGCTGCTGTGCTGCATGGTCTGCTAACATTGTCATAACTGCTGGCATAGAGCTCTGCAACAAGGACAGCAGGGAGGAGGGGTCATGAGTGCACAGAAAGCATTTAACGGGCAAAGTCATGTGAACCATGTGTTTAGAAGCCATTCCAAACAGCTGACCATGTAACAAACATCCGGTATACCCACCAGCGAGCTGTCATTTTGGGAAGCTAAGCTCATGGTGTCACATGCCTGTCACTGTTCAAAAAGTGTAGGAAAGCTCTGTCAGTTCCTCTGCTGGATTGAGTTTGGGAAACTTCAAATTGGACTCCAACTCGATTTAACCCAGGAGTTCAGGGACTCCGGCAACAAAGGCAAATTACCTCAATTCTCAAACTCGGTGAATGATTAAACTGGAACAATGTCCCCAAAACCTTTTACTGGAGAAGGGGAGTTTTAAGCATCATGTTATCTTTAAAATAGGTCAGCATTGATCAGTAAACAGTTGAGTAAACTATTCAGTAAACCAAAGTCAATGACACTGCCCTTTTGGTTTAAACCAGGGGCCTCGAACCTGTGGCTCCGAAGCCACATTCGACTCTTCAGCCCATCTT
The DNA here is from genome assembly GCA_015106775.1 of Etroplus canarensis. Taxonomy (NCBI): domain Eukaryota; kingdom Metazoa; phylum Chordata; class Actinopteri; order Cichliformes; family Cichlidae; genus Etroplus; species Etroplus canarensis. The sequence goes on along the minus strand of VUQH01035394.1, from coordinate 14,465 downwards.
CAGTGGCTCTGTGGAGCTTTGACAAAAAAGTAGATGAATATGAAAATGATCCTCTTTTTTGTGCTGAACCTCAATAGTGGTGGCTAGCATGGATATAAACACAAATCACTTTATTCCCCTGAGCTGTGGATTCCAAATCCAAAGAAAGAAATGTTGAGGATGAGAACAGATAATTGAACAGCGCATGGACAAATTAGTTTGCTTTCATACTAGTATCGTTCATCTGCTGCAGAGCTTTAGTCAAGAGCAAATTGAAAGTCAATTTTTTGAACACCTGTTATGAATAACGAAAAGCTAATTTAAGCATAACAAGCCGTGTCACTTTCATTCTTTTAATACAGCAGATATAAAATTCTGTTACACAAAACAAACAAGAAATATCTTAAATAAGCAGGCACTGTAAGTCTCAAATTTGCTTTCCAACTACATATAGATTTTTTGGGTTAAGAATCGCTTGAAATTTGCTCTTTTGACAGGAAGGTTACGACCTTTGGTTTAAAGGCACGGACTTTAAAAAAAAAATAATTTTAGAGTCCTCCAGAATTAATTAATGTCATTTATGCCATCATCAGGATGTAGGAAGACTACCACACGATGTTAGGTCCAAAACATCTTTGTTGTTTTTGAAATTGAAAATGAATAAAATGTAAGCTGGGCCATTTATGCAATGCCGATTTGTACCGCAAGACAGTGTAGCGAGTGATTGTCGCATCAAGTGTGTCCTGAGTCCATCAGACGAAGAAATGCTGAAGGAGAAACAGATGTTGGAGTGACAGGTATTCTGGTGAAAAAGACAGCAAACAGTGCCTGAAGCACCAGGAAATTGACTCTTATCACTACTAGAACTAACTCCCAGATAGAAATCTCACTCAGTTCTGTAGAGGGGGGAAATGGCGCACTTGATCAGTCCAACACTACACACTTGCTATAACGCCAATTGTGTGATACAAAAAGAATGAGTGCATACAGCACATGTAACAGCTGTTCGGCACTTCTGGAAAGAGAGAAAGCAGGGAATGTCCCAGATTTCCAACATGAAGAGAAAGATTAAACCAGCCAGAGAGCAGCGAGTCACAGTGAACATAGAGCAAGCGATGACTGACCCTGTAGTCATTCTTTAGTGAACATAAGCACAGATGTCAGCTGAATGGGTAATTACATCCTCCTTTATTGTCTAATGCTTTAAAAAAAAAAAAAACTTATCAGTTTTTAGCTGGTTTATGTTTAACTGATGGCAACAGTAGGATAAGACAGTATAACAGTGGCTTTATATTAAAGGTTATACCTTCTGTCTATGAGGGCTGCTGGGGTTCAGCAGACCTCGACTTACAATAACACAGTGGCTGGATGTGATTAGCACTTCATAGCTACATGCCAAACAATTAGAGGATATCAGATCCATAAATCAGTTTTCTTATCTGATTTGGGCTGTAACCTATCCCAGCCTTCATAGGATGAGAGGCAGGGCGTACCTGAACAGGTCACTAACACAAGCAAACCTACAGTGAGCCCAACAAGCAAGTTTGAGAAAACATTTAAAAAAAAAAAAAAACAAGAAAGGCCCCAGCTGACCAGGCAGTTCGAACCCAGTGCACCACCCTGAGCTCAGGCCAACTTTTGCATTTTCTTGTTTCTTAATGCGGGAGAAACCACACAACACCACTTCTTGATAAAACAGTGGCACCTAGTGGCGAAATGCGTAGTGAAATTTGGCACTTTCAAGTTACAAATAGCAGCTTTAAACAGACAGCAGTTCATGCGTCGTCCGTCCACACCGCCTGCGCTGCTTTGCTAACCGAACCCTCGTTTCTGCGGCCGCATTAAGGACATTAAAGGAGCCACGTGCCGGATATACAAAACGACGTCACGTTGTTTACATGTGTAAAGGACCGACGGGCAGTCGCGGTTACGATTATTAATAATGAACGCAGCGTCAACACGAACTAACCACTCTCGATCCCCACACATGTGCTCACTCGCTGCAACCACTCCCACCAAGGCTGCCAGGGACGGACGGGCACCCGTACATACATTTCACTCGCCGCCGTTTAGAGAAGTTCGCGACTTCTCGTTGCGACTCTACTCCAAAGAACTGGAAACGGTATGCGCCCGCCGTAACGTGTATCGGTACAGTACGGTAGAGTTAACGCTGACCACCCCTGAGTACCTAGCAACATCAACCTGACATCCGCTCGCATCATGCACGCCGGTGATGCTGCCTCCGCGGTGGGAGAGGCACGGATTTAATCGCACGCTGTTTGGCGTTAGCCTGCAGCGTCGCACGTAGCACTTCGGTAAAGTTACAGCGTTAGCCCATGGCTATCTGGTTATCCCACTGATGCCACTGCATTCATTCATGAGCTTTAATACAGCAACGACAAAACAAACAAAAAAAAAAATCACAAGCTAGCACAACTTAACATCCACACCAAAATGCATTTTATTGCCTATAAAGGGCAAAGCGAGGACATATGAATAACAGCATGGCAGGTTTGTAGTTCACCCGCAGTTACCTACCTAAAGTCCGAGGCTCTGACTGAAAAAAGTGGCGTTTGCCAGAGAAGCTATTGGATATAGTTAGTGTATCTGTTGGTTAGAAAAGCTTTCCTAGCTCTGCAGCGGTGACTATCTCCAGCTCCAGCAGTGAATGATGTCTGGCTGGTAAGAACCACTGATGTGGATTCCAAAACTACTATCACGGCAGACCTAACAATCTGTCACTCCGATACATTTTACGAAACCAAGAGAACCTTGATTCACTAATTTGTTCGTTACTCTAATAATTTTCCAGCGGGGCGGTATAGAGGTTGTGTGCCTGCGCCTCCTCTCCTCTCTCAAGCAACTAACTCGCAACCGGTTGAAACCGGTTCAGACTGGGAGATTCCATCTCGGTTTAGTTTTCAGCCGATGGCGCCGCGTAAAAGTTTGGACTCGGGTGACGCCCCGGCCGCGCCGCGATTGGCTGCGCCTTGAGCGCGGGCGCCCTCATTGGAGGACGGAGCTGTCCGTCAATTTCAATTCGCACAAGCGCCCACGCCGCCGCTCCGCCCGTAGAGAAAAAGAGGGCAGACTCCCTCGCAGAGTGGACTTCTACACGACTCTGCTTTTCAGTATAGCGAATAACTTCCACACTGCACTTTTATGTCGCGGCTGTGTCTCAACACACACGTTACCTCCATTCAAGTGACTACAATTAACAGTTAGAGGGAACGGGAGGACCAAAAGTAACGCTTTTTATCCTCCCTCCCCCTTTTGTAACGTCTCCACCACTCTTTCAAACCCAATAAAGCCAGAAAGCACACACGCAGGTACGCTGCTGGCTCGAGCGATGTGACAAACCGCAACTACCATTCATTTCGCCTGTTGCTTGTAAGCTGGTAATTTTCCACCAGCCACGAGTGGGAGTGGTTACAACGATCATGAACGCACGGGGTTAGAGAAACGACCTGGAGGAGAATTCGGTTTCCCGAATGGGCACCGCTGCCAAAGTGCGCGGCAGACATTATGTGCATATATAGTGTCGGTGACAGCAGCGGGGACGATAAATGTAGAAACGCTGCCTTGTATTTTCCTAATTGAGCACCGCGCAGTCGGCGCGCCGCTGTCAGTTGAGGATGCGAACATGACAGCGTTTTTTTTTTCCTCCCCGGCGGTCACGTGGTCCAGCGCGCTACTTGATGGAAAAATACTGGATTTGGTGTGTAGAGGAGACGGTACACAGCCCAGCAAAGTCATTCTGAGAGGATTTCTCGAAGGGCGTTCAGAGTGTTTACCCAGCAACACTGTCTGCTGCTCGCTCTTTAGGCCGGGGTTGAAATCTCACGTCTGTTTTTGAAGTGCATGATGGACTGAAATGCAGGTCTTACTAATCCCAACAAACTATATGTGGGGCTACTGGGCTGGAGATGGAAAATATGTGGGGGGGAAAAAAGCAAAAAAACCATCCACTTTCGAGTTGTTGTGCAGTGGTTCCCCTTCAGCTGCACTGTGACATCTGCTGTATGCATGAGCACATGATAGGAACAGGGTGACCAGACCTCAACAATCTAAATGTGGGACACATCAGCAATGCTGGGAGGTAGCCTGACTTATATTTAAGTCTGACTTAAATATGACAATACAGTAAACTGTGCAGGCTACTGGATTGGAACCAAACGTGTGAAGGTGGTCTTTATATTCTCTGGGGTGGTTCTGTCCCCAGCTGCTCCAGTCTACATGCCTAAGTGTCCTTGGGCAAGGCACTGAACCCCAGATTTATTCCAATGCATCCATCAGAGTGTGAATGTGAATGTGTGTATGAGACAGTTAAGTGGGCTTAAAGGCACAGATGGAATAAAGTGCTGAATGAATGGGTGGGTGAATGAGGCTTGTAGTAAATAGTGCTTCGAGTGCTCAGAGTAAGCAGAAAAGCACTATGTCAGTACCAGTCCATTTACCATTCTCCTGTAGTCTCTGTTAGCTCAGCTGCTGTTCTGTCTGGGATCCATCTTTGAGTTGTATCTTGGATGTATCCATAGATTATTAGATACGGCTCAAAAAAAGTATGATATTGTTAGCATTTTTTTGTTTGCCAAGTATCACACACACACCAATCAGGCATAGCATTATGGCCACTGGCAGGTGAAGTGAATAACACTGAATATCTCTTCACTTGTGGGGACTAATGAAGGTTTTCTTTCTTTCTTTCTTTCTTTCATCATGGCACCTGTTAGTGAGTTGGGTATATCAGGCAACAAGTGCACAGTTTGTCCTCAGAAGCTGAAGCAGGAACAGTAAGCAAGCGTAAGGATTTGGTCGAGTTTGACAAATGGCTGAACTGTGATGGCTAGACTGGGTCGGAGCATCTCCAAAACTGCAGCTCTTGCAGGGTGTTCTCGGTCTGCAGTGGTCAGTATCTATCAAAAGTGGTCCAAGGAAGGAACAGTGGTGAACCTGCTTACAGGGTCATGGGCGGCAAAGGCTCACTGATACACGTGGGGCAGCAAAAGGGGGACCTGCACAATATTAGGCAGGTGATCATAATGTTATATCTGATTTGTGTATATTCTGTCACTTCACAAAACTGAATACTCTACCAAAAGACAGAAAAACTCTGTTTCTCAGTATATACTGCTGTTTCAGTTTCTTTGTGGTAGTTTCCATCATATTCATCAAAATCTACAAAGCCTGTGACTTTCTGGCGACTTGTAACTTTCCCTGATTGGCATGGCATTAGACAGACTAATCTTCACTGTCCTATAATAAAAAAGCATGCCTTGCTTTCTTCACATGCTTCGGGTAAAAGCCAGACTTCAGAAAAGTGCACATCCTGCAGAGACGGTCAAAATGTGGAACACTGTCTCAAGATGTGAGACTAGGGTGACCAGATCCCAATACACTGAATGTGGGGCAAACACTGTGTTTGTGTGGGACATTGAGGGACATGTCAACAATTCTGGGTTGCGTAGTGTGAACTTTTCATTTCTAACTCAGAAATAAGAATACAAAAAACCGTGCTGGTTACTGGATTGCCATCTAATACGTAAAGGCCAAATATATCATATTTGATTGGAACTTTTCTAATTCTCTTGATAAGTAAATAGAATAATGATCAAAGGAAGCTCGAGTTTGTTTTTATGGTCTCATAAAAATAACTAGAAAAAGGGACAAGAAGTCTGTGTCTCAGCATATATTACCACGTCATTTTCTATGTGGTAGTTTCAGTCATATTCACTAAGATCTGGAAACCCTGTGACCATTTGGTGACTTGTGACTCTCCCAGATGGGCATGGCATTAGGCAGACTAACCTTCATGTAAACATAGTAAAAAACCTTACCTGCTTTCTTCACATTCTTTGGGTTAAAGCCAGACTTTCCAAAAGTGCATATCCTGCAGAGCTGGTCAAAACGTGAGACACTGTCTCAAGAAGTGGGATAAGGATACAAGGGATAAAAATGCTTTGGAGTCCCACATTAAGAGGGACGTCTGGCCACCCTACTGTATGCATAAGGGCACGATATGACTAGAGTAATTATAATGCACTTCTTATGAGCAGCAACCCAGCTAATACTGGGTTTTGCAGCAAAGTACACATTTTAATTAACTGATTGCCCATAAAAGGCAAAGACATCAGGGTGACCAAATGTCTGTCTTTCTGTGGGACTGCCCGACATTTTTATCATTTGTCCTCCACGTCCCATATCTTGAGACAATGTCCTACATTTTTGACTCTGGCTTTTACCTAACGCATGTGAAGAAATCAGGGAAGGCTTTGTTTTTTATTATAGTAAGGTGAAGGTTTGCCTGTCCAGTGCTATACAAATCAGGGAAAGTTAAAGTCACAAAAAGTCACAGGCTTTTAGGATCTTGGTGAATATTGCAGTTGAGTGTTGTGGAGTTATTTTAAAATTTTGCATGAGGGAAAATAGTGCAAGTTGACACAGTTTATTTTTGTGTCATAACTGGCTCAAAATTCCAAAAATGGTCAGATAGAGCTAAAAAATGCTGGTCACTAGACAGAACAGGAGCTGAAATAACAAAGAATACGGAAGAATATAAAGACCATCGTAGGAGGCCTTAAAAACAAACACAAGTTTCCTTGTAACCTTATTGTATTTACTTAGTAAGGGAGTTGGAAAAGTGGCATTGGAATATAATACATTTGACCTTTACATGGTCAGTTCCAAACCAGTAACCTGCACAGTTTACTGTATTTTTATTTTTAAGTTAGATAAGAAAATTTCAGAATACCTTCCAGGATTTCCAATTTGTCCCACAGTGTCCCATATAAACACAGTGTTTTTTTTTTGTCCACATTTAGATTGTTGGGATCTGGTCACCCTACACCCTGCTCATAAGAAATGTATTATAATTACTCTGTTTATATCATGCCTTCATGCATGCAGCAAATGCCATTTTCAATACACATTTTCCATCTCCAGTCTGGTTCTGTTATTTCACCTGTTCTGTCAGTGCACCGTTGGTGTGTCAGTGTCCTTGGATCAGCCTCACACCCCAGACAGTTGGCCTATATCCGAGCCTTTGTTATTAACAAACAAGATTTCAAAGCCTATTATCTTTGTGTGGAGTCATACACACCATTTGGTTTGCCCTCCATGCCTTCAGATTCTTAGAGTCCCCTACCCTCAAGAGAACATTCCTAGATACAAACAGGTTGGGCTGCTTTTCAGGAATGCAGTACTCTAATAGGAAAGCTGTCTAAAGTCCAACTTACATCATACATGAGATAAGAAGCTATATGTCGCTTTCTGTCCTGGTACAAGTTTCTGCTTTAACTGTGCTGGTTTATCATTTACATATAGTGCATACTCGCTGTTCTCCACGCTTGTGATTTTGACTGTGATAATAGAAATGCAAACACATAAGCATGCATGATAAGATGCAGTTGCTCCAAATTAATAAGCTTGAGTGCGAATGAACAACCCTTCCTATAAGTGCTCACAGTTGTTTACTGCAGAAAAGGTGTCAAGTCATAGCTTACAGTGCAGGCCTAGACATCCAGAATGTATCTCAGCTCATACCACAGCTGAAAAATGGTTTTCATTAAGCAATAAACATGAGCAGTGTCTTCAAAGTGCCCTTTTCCCAGAAAGTAGGCCACGCTTTATAAAGTTTACATCACCCTGATGTCATTAAAAATAGATGTAGTACTATGAAAATCCACGTCATGTCATTCATCTTTTTCCTCCACAAAAGCAAGCTGCCTGCAGGCCCTCACTGTCCACACGAATGAGCCTCTCTGGCAGGGCAGTGCTGGAATTTACTGTCAAACATGTGTGAAGTTTGGAGGTAAGCAACCTCACTCAGGCGCAGGCTGGTTAAATCTTGTTCTGTCTGGCCGGGACATGGCAGGCCATTTACATATATTATCATTGCACCACACTAGGGGGCTGACCTCAGTGTGGCAATCAACTTAAAAAAAAAAAAAAAAAAACTTGAAATTTGTTGTGCTGGCTCACACCACTCAGTGCCTGAACGGCCAGCTTTGGCATCTGAACCTATGGTGGGAAAAGGAGAAATGAAAACTGGGGCACAATTTCAGAGGGATTATTTTGCAATAATGTCAGTTTTGCAGGAAAAACTCAATGTGTTGGTTACACTGTGGAATTAGAGCTGTTTAAAGCAGTGTATTTGATTTGCTTATACCTGCTGCTGAATGGTGCAGAAAATAATCTCTGCAGCATAGAATAAAAACACTCATTGTTTTTGATTAGCCTTTAGCCCATGGTAAAGTCAAGACTTTATGTAAACAAATAGTAGCGCCACCTTCTGCAATGTGTTTAAAACTGCTGCATCTAATATGTGATTTTGGAGTGCCCTCTGCTGGAAAAACGAGCGGAGGCTTTATGTTATTTAAACAGCAGCTCACGTTAAATCAAATATGACATCAAACCTAAAAGCATTTTTTGTGATATAGATATAATTTAAGATATAAGACCTTATATTACAGTATTTTAGACAGCTGAGCTTCATCCACAGTCTTTACACATTTGGACGTCACCCTTTATTAGAATTGGCTGTAGATACAGTAAGTCTACTATGTGTTGGGGCTCTGGGTTGCCAGGTTCAGCAAAATTTAGGGCTCCAAATTTGTCCACTCCAAAGTTAACTCATCTAACTGAAGCTTGAAAGGATTATACAAAAATGCATAAGTGTGCAAAAATCTCAAGCCACCCCTCATTTCTTTATATTCCCGAGAGTTTTATATTTTTATAGCTTTATTATTTTATCTTATTTTTACTCTAGTTTTATTTGTCTATTTTGTTCTCTTACTCTATGTTCTATGTTTCATGTTGCACCATTGCGTCGAAGTAAATTCCTAGTTTGTGAAGCCTTTCACTGACAATGGCAATAAAAAGTCATTCTGATTCTGATTTTGATTTTCTTGTCATTTCTAAAGTGGTCTTGAGCAACAGTTCTCCAGGCTTTCTGAAGGTCTTTCAAAGCTTTTATTTGACCATTGGCTGCTTTTTCACTCATTTACAGTTCAGTCCTTGTACCTGACCATTTTCAGAACAAGTAGGTTAAGCAGCTTAACACTGACTTATAAATCATTTGAGCACAAAAAGGCACCTAGCACATAAGGTGAACATGTTGTATCTACACATAACAGGCAACTTAGTAAAGAATCTTTTTAAAATGTTATCTTTAGGCACTTTGTCACTAGAAGCCTGTCACCAAAACACATCCATTGTTTCCATTTCTTTAGTTGAATCTGAAAAATGCCAATGATAATACAGTTTGACAGGCATAAAATAGTATTTTTGCACCAACAAGGTTCTTCCCAAAGAGCTATTAAGTGAAAACTTGACACATCTCAGCATGGTGTGTAGTGTGTTCTTCAAAAATGTGAGACAAGTGGAGGACGAAAAACTTAGCAGGCCTAAAAAAAACTATCTGCAGCAGATGAAAAGTATCCAGAAGTCATGTCCTAAAGATATAGGCAAAAAATCCAGCAAACACTTGACACAGGACCTGAGAAACGCATCTAACCCTTCAGTTGATCTGCTGTTTGCCAAAGCCCCATTAGAAAGAATCTCAATGGAAGGGTAGCTGTGAAGAAGCCATTCTTGAGGAAGTCTGACTGGGAGAAAAAGCTGAAGTATGCCAGATCACACTGGAGCTAGACTGAACATCAGTGGCAACAGGTCTTATGGAAAGAAGAATGGACCTCAGAATTATTGAAGCAGTGTGGGATCATCTTAACAGAGAACAGAACAAAAGGCAGTCACTATCCAATGAGGTGCTTTGGAATGTCCTTCGAGAAGCCTGGAGAACTAGTCCTGAAAACTATTTTTAAAAATGACAAGAAAGTTTAGCTAAGAGTTCAAGGTATTTGCTCATACCAAATATTGACTTTCAAACTCGTCAGAATTGTACAAACTGTTTTTTATCACATGTGCTGTATTTCCATTTATGTTTGCACATGTTTCACTAAATGTTTTGGACCCATTTCCCACTTTCTTAGCAAACTATTGAAAAAGGAGGGGTGGCTTGAGACTTTTGCACAGTACTGTATTTTACTTTGTTTCCAACCCTACAGTTTCTTGAAGTGCTTTAGTTCTTGGTTGCTTTTTAAAGTAGTAGTTTAAATGCAAAACAGAACCAGTTAATAACAAAAATTGAATGAAGAGCCTAAAATGAAAGCACCGTCTCACCCAGCTACAAGAAGACACCCCCTACGTATATTACTTGTAATGCAGTAATATAACAGGCTCCAAAGGCATATTTTCAAAGGACATATTTATTTGTCGTAAATGACAATGACAAAATAAACAAAAATAAAACAACCAGAATAAGAAGAAAAGGAACACCAGTATGCACCTAATATTTATCTACATTCACTTCGGGAAAAAAGAAAACCACATCAAACTATTTAAAAAGTACAAAACAAATAGATAAGAAACAAACAACTTTTACACCCTGACCACGTATGTGTCCCAGTACAGAAAAAGGTAGGTTTGTTGTAGTTCTGTCATCGCACCTCCGATGCAGTCCCTTTAAGAGGCACAAATTCTCTTATAAATTATGTGACTGTGAATGAGTGGGCAGGGGGTTTGAGGAAGAGGGGTCCCCCCTGCGACTCACTTATGGCCACTTTATTAGGTACATGTTGCTAGTACTGGGTTGTGCCCCTTTTGCTTTCAGAACTGCCTTAATTCTTCATGGCATAAATTCAACAAGGTGCTGGAAACATTCCTCAAAGATGTTGACCTATATTGTAGTGGTTTACACATTCACCTTACAAGCAAAAAGGTCCCTGGTTTGATTCCAGGTGGGGAAATTTTTGACTTGATAGCATCACACTGTTGCTGCAGTTTTGTCAGCTGCACGTCAGTGATGAGAATCTCCCATTCCAACACCTCCCAAAAGTGCTCTGTTAGACTGAGATCTGGTGACTGTGGAGGCCATTTGAGTACAGTAGTGTAAAAGTCCTTGCTGTTTAGTGGTTTTTACATTTACGTTACAAGCAAAAGGTGCCTGGTTTGATTCCAGGTGGGGACATAAGCCCCTCTCACCATGGAGGGTTGTATCTGGTATAAAAAAAAACCCTCTGCCAAATTACTGATGGAGATTAATCTTAGGGAAAATGCAAGGGAGGTAGTCCTTACAATAGATAGGCTGTACCCTGCCTCTCACCCAGTGATAGTTGGAATAGGTTCTTGCAACCCTAAATTGGATAAGTGGAAGAAAATGGATGGAATAGCAATTTGCTGTATTAATATTAGTTGGAATACCACTGAAATCCTATTGATCTTCATTGTAATTTCACCATTGTTTCAATATTAACTGAAGTTGCTATCAGGGCTGATACTGCAAGATGCAAACCACTCATCAGCAGTAAAAATCCAAAAGCCTGATTGGAGTTTTAACATTCATTTGTTGTTTGAATTCAGAATTGCTGTTAAATTGCAATGCAAAAGCCATTACTTTTGCCCTGGTGTAACACATGCATGAGGTATTTATAAAAGTTATAGAAAATATGGTTTCCAAGTAGGGTACCATGGTGGTGCAGTGGCTAGTACTGTTACCTCCCCTCGGGGTGGAACCTGCATGTTCTCCCCGTGCTTAAGTGGGCTCTCTCTGTGGACTCCCTTCCACAGTCCAAAGACATGTAAAAGGGGTTAGGTTATTTGGTGATTCTGAGTTGACCATATGCGTGGTTGTCTGTCTCTCTGTGTTGGGCTGGTGACCTGTCCAGGGCATACCCTGCCTTTTGTCCTGTGACAGCTGGGATGGGCTCCAGCGCCCCCCTGCAACCCTGAATTGGCTAAGCAGAAGAAGATGGATGGATGGTTTCCACGTGATTCTACAGTATAATTTTGCTGGCTTTTAAATCAGAAGGTCACTTTCTGTTCGATGCTGTCAGAATGCTAAATTTAAGGTGTGGTGTGGATTTGCATCATGTTGTTAATAAACACACTGGGTTGAGTCAGTTTGAAGTTGTTTATTTTCAAACCTGTACAGGTATCTGATATAGGATTTCTATCACAGGTCCAGCAGATTATATTTGGAATATTTTGGAGTATATTTCACAAATCTGCATTTTACCTCCTTTGTTTTATTCAGCAAGATGCTGCAGTCAGTTTAGGAGATTTTGATACATAATTCTTATGGACACCATCAGATACCCTGCAACTAAAGAGCTCTGCAAACAGATGTCCCCGTGTCACTGGACTAATGTTGAACGGACCAGTGTAAGTTTTGCCATTGCTTTCTGAAAATCTCAATCATTATAAGATGTCAGTTTTGACTTTTTGTTTTGCTCTCACAGGAAAGAAAAGTCTACCTGGAGTCTGACCGAGATGTTACTGCTGAGGCGCTGCTCAACATGTTCTTACCTTTTAGATATGTCATTGCTGTTCAGGTAACCATCTTAAGAAATGCAAAATTCACTCATATTCAGTTTTAATTTGCTTAATTTGCTGGTTCTCAACAGTTATGTTCCTCAAACTTTAAGAGATTGTGAAAAACGATCTCAGCTATGGCATGGTGCTTTATTCTACTCCTGATGAAGCTGACACAGCCTTGAGGGAATTGAAGGGCAGCACCCAAGACTCACCTGAAGCCCGAGCAGGCATCAGTAAGGTCAGAGAGACTACCCACTCTGTGTGACAACCTGCTTCTGGATGGCAGCCAGGTGCATTGGAACTCCCACAATAACAGTCCTTGGCTGCTTTTTTCTGCTTGTTTGTGGATCTTAGATGCTAATTTTATGAAATCTTTTGTTTTTCATGTGTCAGATTGTGACTATTCAAATTTTTAACCTCCCAACATATATGGATGACAGGACCCAGGTGTTCAGCTTCCTTCCTCCAACCACCATCAATGTAAAGGTGCTTATTCTTTAAAGTAGTCACAGCATCAGTGTGTTTTGCAGATTTAAAAACAGAGATAAACATCACTTGAATTGTTGCATTTGATAGATAAGTGAAGTATTGAAAGTTTAAATCATTATGACCATACAGGTGGTAAAGAAAAGAGCCTATCTGGTGTTGCCTGACATCACTACCGCTTGGTGGGTCATGGATTTGTTAAAGGATGCCTCCAAAGGCCTTCATGTTTCCTTTGCTCCTCAAGTGCCAGCACCACTTTTTGCTCTAGATCCTTGAAGTAAACCAGGATCTGTGACCTCTGCATGCTGTCACATATTCAGATCAACACAAGAACAAAAACACAGCTTCATAATCATAAATCTAAGTATTTTTTACAGAGATGTGGACCCATTATTTTATGATTATGTGCAGGTTCTGTCTTTTCAGGTTTAATGCGAAAGGGTTTTCTGGAAACAAATTCTACTTCCAGAGGCTGCACCTCTACACAACAACCACTAGATGGATCTTTGGTTTCTCTGATGTAGCTTCAAATACAGCATGTCATAGTGCAGTGTGGCTAAGACGCATGGAAATATAATGGTTTGCAGTGAAGACAATGATAGGTGTTGGTTTTACTCTTAAACTGATGCAAACTTCCTACTGAACACAAAAAGACTATATTTCCATTTTTCATATTATAATAATTATATCAAACATAATCTGAATAGGAATTTTATTATGCTGGATTCATTATGCTTAAGAAATCTTATAAGATTTTTATAAACTTTGAGGTGTAAGGTATGAGCTGTGAAAAGCTTAAGTCTCTTACTGTTGGCATCCCCCCCCGGCAGCATGTCCATCTCCCAGCTTTACAAGTTAAGTATTTCCCATTCCTTCTTCATAGAAAACAGATAACCAATAGAAACTGAACCAAAAATTCAACAATAATCCCACCTCCCTGCTGCTTACATCTTCCTGGGTCAGCACTAAGCAGACCTTCACAGCAGCAAAACACATTTAGGTCAACAAAGCTCACTATCAGTTTAAGTTGGCTGTATTTAAAGTGCTTTCGGGGCTTATGCTGCTATCAGAAAGCTGTTTATGACAAGGAACTGAAGCTGCTCTTTTAGTCAGATCCACCAAACTCCACTAAAAAAACAAATGCTAATTTTACTTTGTAGAGCTCATAACCTGGTGCTGCCTCAGTCAGTTAATTTATTGGAGTGACTGATATTTTAATACTGGTATTTTAATTCTTAATCAGACTGATGTGTTGGCAGAACTGAAGATGTTGAGATTTTTCCTGGGAGTGACCAGGATGGACAGGATTAGAAATGAGTACATCAGAGGGACAGCTCATGTTAAGAGGCTTGGAGACAAAGTCAGAGAGGCAAGGCTGAGATGGTTTGGACATGTTCAGAGGAGGGATAGTGGATATATTGGACAAAGATGTTGAGGATGGAGCTGCCAGGCAGGAGGAGAAGAGGAAGACCACAGAGAAGATTCATGGATGTAGTGAAGGAGGACATGCAGAGGGTTGGTGTGAGGGAAGAGGATGCAAGGGATAGGGTGAGATGGAGGCAGATGATCCGCTGTGGCAACCCCTAACGGGAGCAGCCGAAAGAAGAAGAAGATTGACAAGATGGTGT
>VUQH01035393.1:0-10137 GCA_015106775.1 Etroplus canarensis | reverse complement strand
GATATAATGTTCTTCTGTTGAGGTGCAGTGTTGTTTTTGTGCCAAACATACCTTTTGGAATTGTGGCCAAAATGTTCAACTTTGGTTTCATCAGACCATAAAATATGTTCCCACATGCTTTTGGGAGACCTGATGTAGTCTTCTGCAAAATTTAGCCAAGCCTGAATATTTTTCTTGCGGCCCTACCCCATAGTCCAAACATATGGAGAATATGGGAGATTGTTGTCACATGTACCCGCAGCTCCTTTATTTGATACTGAAGACCTCCTGGCAGCCTCCCTGACCAGTTTTCATTTTGCGTTTTCATTAATTTCGGAGGGACATCCACATCACTGTGGTTCCATATTTTCTCCACTTCTTAAAAACTGTCTTCATTGCATTCCATGGTATATGCAGTGCTTTGGGAATTTTTCTACCCTTCTTCTGACTGATACCATTGAACAATAAGATCTCTTTGATGATTTGAATCAGAATTAGAAACTTTATTGTCATTATGCATAAGTACAATGAAATTGTATATTTGTTAGCTCTCTCTGAACCGTGGCTTTTGTTGTAGGATGCAACTGAGTAATTGTCATTAAAATCCTACTAGGGCAGCTGAACTTTATTTGGGGTTAATTGGTCACTTTAATTAAAGCAAGAGGTGCTTCAACAAAGAGTTAGTTTTAGGTTGTATGCACACTTAAGCAATCAGCTTATTGTACATTTTAATTTTTTTATTTTCCACCTAACAGATTAGTTTTTTCAATTGAATTGTACAGGTTATCAGTCATATTAAAGGTGGAAAAGGTTTTGAAATCATTTACTGTAGTCTCATTGTTGTTACATTGTTCTTATTTTAATGGGGGTGTAATCACTTTTTAGAGTATATCCACTGTGCAGTTATTAGAAACATTACATGCAAGAATTTCTGAAGACATGCTAGTGCCCTACCCATTGTTCTTTTTTGATAAACTATGTGGTTTTCCTGGTGAAGCACCACAATTACTCAGGAGTGAACCAGAGTCTAAATTAACAATCTCCATAAGCTCCTGGGCTGTATGGTGATGTTTGGGTAATGTTTTGCAGACCAGAAACATTACTTAGTGAGCAAAGGCATATAAAGTAGTGGCGATAAGGGTGCTGACAAATGGTAGAAGACTTGCAAGTTTACAACTACAAATTAAACAATATGTACATTTTAGTTATTTTCAAATACTACTTTGATATTTTTAGCAGGTGTTCAATAGTTTTTGGTCACCACATGTAACTGGTGGTGCAATTGCACCAGAAAATCTCTGTCCAAAAGCATATTTTGGATTTTTCCATGAATGCATCATAAAGAGCAAGACCTAGCAGATCATCAGAATCAACAACTGACAGCAGCATCTACAGTACACATGAAAGAAGGTCAGGTACTTCAGCTAACTCTCAAAATGAGTATAGAGAGCTAATCTTCTTCAAGCTGGTAAGTGAATATACAGGGACATGATAAAAAATTCATCAAAGTATCAACATTATGTAAAACCATTTTTCTGTGCACTCCCACACAGACATAGATACACATTAGCTTGTCGATAGCTATTATTTGATGATCTAATGCCACTTTGGCTGTGAACACTGTATCAGTATTCAATGCTCATATCATAAATATATTTTGTAAATCTAATTTCAAAACAGTCAGCGTGCAGCTGCTGGACACTGTTTCTGTGCTTATGTGAGCTTCTGTTAGATCATGGCTACCTTTGCCTGTAAAAAGCAATGTTGGTGGGTGCTATGCTAAAAAGTGAGTAAATGCAGATATGGTGTTGCCTTTGTGCAGTGGCCGTTTATTATTAATGTTCATTATGTAAACCTGGTTTTCCTATGAACAAGTTCACAACCGTGTGCAGCCAATATATTTTTTGTATACTATGGACAAAAGTACACCTACATATTACACATACAGGAGCTTCTAAATCCATGGGTATAAATACGGAGTTGGTGCCCCCTTTTCAGCTTTAACAGCTTCCACTACACTCTTCCAGTTAAGTTCTTCCACATCAAACTCATCCAACTGTCCCTTTAAGAACTGTTGTGCACTGGGACCCAGTCATGCTGGAACAGAAAAGGGCCTTCCCCAAACTGTTCCCACAAGGTTTGCAGCATAGAATTGTCCAAAATGTCTTGGTAAGCTGACCCATTAAGATTTCCCTTTGCAAAAACTAAGGGCCCCAGGCTAATCCCAGAAAAACAACCCTCCTCCATCAAATTTTACAGTCAGGTAGGTAATGTTTTCCTGGTATTTGCCAAACCCAGATACATGATTCTCACTCCACATAACATTTTTCCAAAGTTCAGTGCTTTATACCACTCAGTCTGCAGCTTGGCATTTTGTTTGGTGATGTAAGGCTTGAATGTAGCTACTCAACCATGGAAATCCATGCCATAGCATAGTTTTTGTAGTAATGTAGGAGGAGCTTTTTAACTGTGGAGTTACTGAGTCAGCACAGCGTTGGTAACTTTTAGACACTATGCAAGTCAGCACTCGGTGACCCTGTTCTATAAATTTAGTCTGTCTCTTTGTGATTGAGTTGCTGTGGTTCCTAAAAGGTTACACTTTTCAATAATAACACTTACAGCTGATTGCCGAATATCTAAGATCAAAGAAATTTCACAAACTGACCAGTTGCATCTTTTAAAGTACCATGCTGGAATTCAGTGGGCTCTTTAGAATGGCTGTGTGTAGTGAGGGTGCTACCCCAAACTTAGATATCTCCACAGAACCCCCTACATGAAAAATGTTCCAATGACTACTTGTGAGGTGATGAGGCTAGGCCCAAACATGCAGGGAGGAACTTCCCAGATGGCTGGACTGCTCCTCCTCACGTTTTAATTTTAGATGACAAGATGTCTTGATTTAAATTCCACCAGCAAATTGCTAACTTTAAAATCTGTTCAGTGAGCCTGATTGTGATTAGATCTCTTGGTATAATCTTTTCTCATGTTCAAAAAAGTGATTTTAGATCTGTTTCTAGAATTACATTTGGGGGATAGAAATATTTTGTTAAATAGAACAGCTTTTCTGGCAAAATAAATATGAAATTCCTTCATGTCTTGTTAATTTGGTAACCTGTCCAGTGTGAACCCAGCCCTTACACCCACTGACAGTGGGGATAGGCTCCAGCCCTCTCATGACCCTGAACGGGATATGTGGTTAAGAGGATGGATGGATGGATGGATGGATGGATGGATAAGTGCTAGTGGTGTTGTAGCAGTCACTGTTCTCTGTAGTTGTAGATATAATATTAGATAGGTAGATTTTTACACCAGATGCAGGGCTCGGTACCAGTACAAACAGTGCAGTGGCTTGTGATCTCCCTAGGTTGAGTTTGGGTCTCCTCCCGGGTGCACAAGTCCAGACTTTGCGGTCACAAGCCAATTAATATTAGATGAATACTACTGAAGTTTTCAATTTTGATCAGTCTGCATTTACTAATCCAAAATGTCACAGTATTTTATTTTATTATTTTATGCAAAATTATTAAAAATTAAAACAGATTTTACAAAACATTCAAATATTT
Organism: Etroplus canarensis; assembly: GCA_015106775.1. Taxonomy (NCBI): domain Eukaryota; kingdom Metazoa; phylum Chordata; class Actinopteri; order Cichliformes; family Cichlidae; genus Etroplus; species Etroplus canarensis. The sequence goes on along the minus strand of VUQH01035393.1, from coordinate 6,595 downwards.
ATTTGAATACGTTGTATAAGGCCCTTTGATAGAAATTACAGTTTTATGTCTTCTTGAGGAATTCTGCAAGTTTTCCACATCTAGAATTGGACTGTCTATTGTTTCTTTCTGGTAGCTCATATCCAACTTCATCCCTGTGTATCTGTGAACTTCTATTTTCAGGTTTTCGCACAGATGCTCTAAAGTATTTAGGTCTGGGCTTTTGCTTGGCCACTCTAGTTGTACTGTAAGCACTAGTTCACAGTCTTGCTGTGAGATGAGCCACTACCCCAGTCTTAGGTTGCTGCAATTTCGAACATGTTTTCTTCACGAATGTTAGTATGCCATCATTTGCTTATAAAAGTGCAAATTACAGCATAGCCTGGGGCTGATGGAAAATATGTAGTTGAAAATTAAATGTATTATATGGATGGAATTTCTATATCATAAGTTTGCATGACAAAAAGTATAGGAATCAGCAAATTTGGTAGTTACTTTGGACAGTATGCAAGCATAGAAGTCCTGCAACAAGCCATGCCAACTAAGACTGTTTTCTTTGTTTATGGTTTTGTAAATATAATGAAAACATCCAAGAGCAGAAGAACTAGGTGGAATATATTCAATTTTGTTTTGACACATGATCATGCTGTTGTCAAGAGAAAAAGCAATTAAAAGGAAAGTTATGAAGGTCTTTTTGCTTACATCCTGTTGTGTTATTGGTTTTTGTAACTGCATAACCACCTAGTATATATATTGCTCTGTGTTTATCCATGGGTGGGAGAGCTATCAAAGAGAAAAATGTCTGGTCCACTGAAGTGATGGAATGGATGATCAAAGCAGTGTGAAAACCCTCCTGATGTAATGAGGACAACATAACTTTTGTTTTTTGTTGTTGTTTACCTATAATACGGTATGCCATCAACACTATATGGCATTAAGTTGTACTGTTTATGGTACAGCCTGCAAAAACGACATCAAAAGTTTGTTATTAGATTTATCTGGATTGATTTCACCATCACTGTTGTTTTGTGCAGAGGAGGTCATTATTTTTTTGTTTGTTCAAATATTGTTTGAGATCATTTTGAAACTAAAACTTTTCATGTAACAAAATACAATTTCCACACTGGGATTAATAAAGTATAAAGTATACATTTTTAAATTCTGTTTTGAATTGTGTATGCTGTACTGTCTCAGCAGTAGTTTCAATATTGCTTCGTGTATTTTGCCAAGGGCAGGGTCATACTTCTGCCCTGTAGGACAATGTTGCTGAGTGAACTAGTTGTTTGGCCAAGGGCGAGGTTATGTGCCTGTGATATTGTCTGACTGTGTTGCTCTAGACAGCCACAGGCACTGTGTATGCCAACAAAATCCAATATTCATGTCGACAGTTTCATGTGATGCTATAGGGGTGGTAATCATTTGTAATCTCATAATTTGATATGGTTCAGAATATTGATGTCATGATGTGATTCAGAATCAGTCAAGCCTAAAATAAAAGCTGTTCTTGATAATATAGAAATAAGATTGGCAGATTTTGGCTCATGAATCACTACTCAGAGTGCTACACCATTCTTCCTATAAAATGAAGTATAAAAACAAAGTGGTGCACCCAAACACTCATTCAGCACTCTCTGAATGTCTGCCATGTAACAAATATTCCATCTAAAATTTGCAATTCCAAAATGCTTTATGGATTATGATACCACACGTTGTCATTTAAAAACTAAGTACACTCTTGCTGTTTTCATAGGAATTAAGAGGGTAAGGTGCTGCTAATCAAATGCCTTTGAATAATTGACTATCAGCAAGTGTGACTACCTCTATGAAAGCAGAGGTTTTATTATTTTCGACCCTACAACAGGAGAGTTCTGTTTGCAGCTAATCAGCTCCAAGTCCTCTGTCTGCCAACCCTCTCATAGCTCGCTAGACATGGTCCCTGGCTTTTGTCCCAGGATTCTGACACTCAGTTAGATTTAAATAAATATAAATTTTAAAGGCAGAAAATGAAGATACAAATAAATACATGAATAAATAAATATGTCTGTATACATTTCAATATGTACCATAAATAACTCCAAAGTTAAACAATATATACAATACATAATATGAAACTAGTCAAACTGGTAAAGCTTGATGTCCACAGGTAGGAATGATTTCCTGTGGCATTCTGTGGTGCAAGTCTTTTGGGGTTTACCTCTACCAGCTTTGCACATCAAGAGACTGAAATTTTTGCCCATTCTTCTAGAGCTCAAGCTCAGTCAGATTAGAAGGAGAGCATCAGTGAATAGGAATTTTCAAGTATTGCCACAGATTTTCAAGTAGATCAAGTAGATTTAGGTCTGGACTTTGACTGGGCCATTCTAACACATGAATGTGCTATTATATATATATATATATATATACATATATTATTGTGGATGCTTGTCATCCCTCGTGCTCATAGCAGTGATTATCATGCTTCAGTTTACTTTATTGTTGCCATCTTCATTACATTTAGTGACTTTTGATACAGTTCAGCGAATTTTTCTTTTTAAAGAAGTGCCTGGTTTGGCTCCATGAGGGTATGAGGGTGCAGCCTCACCTCTCGTTGTGACCACTGTGTTTAGTGAGTGACAGAGAGGAAGAGGCGGCGACTCCTGGGAATAAGCTCTTTGCACATGTGCAGTGTGCAGTGCTATCCCAATTATAGGCTGTGCACTGTGTGAAGAAAAAATCAAGAAAGACATTTAGTTACTTCTTACTTTCTGTAAGAAACCACAGTCATAGCTGGAAGAAAGAGGAGAAGGAAAATAAAGACTTAACAAGTACTAGCAAGTGAAGCAAGTATTTGAATCTGATGTGAGACTAAACATTACTTAACACTTTAATATGATTTAGCAAGTCTTGCATCTAAGACAGATTAGTACTTCAGTAGAGGTGTGTCCTGAAGTGTGATAAGATTCTTGTAACCTTCCCAGGGGGTAACCTTCCTCCCACTCACTGCATGCTGGGATTGCCTCGATCCCCCTGTGACGATGGATAATAGTATAAAGGCAGAGATGGAGCTCTGTGCCCTTTTGAAAATGCTATTAGTTTGGAATCCTACCTTGCAAAAGAAGATATATATTTCATGTAAATGGAGAAGAGGTCAGGAATATTTTTGGGGATGTCGGCAGGCAAGATACAAGGTTTTCAGTCAAATATGGAATAACAAAATTAGTTTCTGCTCTGGGTTGGAAACGACATGATGAACACTGAAAGTGGGAGTACACTGGAACTTTTTCTAAAATGTCACCTCCAGTCTTTAATTTTAACTTTAATTAAAAGCCTTGTATTCTGACCTTGCCAAGAACCAGCTCTCTTTTAGCGCAACACTACCTTTTGAATGTTGTACTCTTTGAAAAAGGAGTGTGTCTATAAACTGTATTTTTTTTAACAAAATTATGTATGCTACAAGCCATGAAGATACTGCGAGAATACAAAATATTTTCATAGTTTGTGTGCTCCCTGTTCATTGCCATCAAGGTGATGCTTTTAAAGCAAAAGTCACATCTTCCTGTATCAATTCACTGAATCAAACAAAGAAAGACGTGGGTGAGGACTGCAATTCATTCAAGCTTTTCATATAGTTTGGAATCATCCTTGGCTGTGATTTCCTCTTTAATGTCATTACATTTCAGAAAAAATCTGAATGCTGCACTCAAAAGAATGGTGTGTCCTTGGTGTTGCCTGACAACCGGAGCTGTTTTGTCCAAATTGAATTGCTATTCTTTCCAATGGTGGCTCGCAGCTTTTATGGCTCACTCCCACAAAGGTGTCTAGGAATGCAGGCCTAACTAAACAAAAATCTTGTGTGAAATAAACTTGAATATACTAGATTCTGCTTTAAAAGAATAATAATGGCTGCAGTAAAACAAAATAATTAATAAGGAATTCTATTTCATGAAATAAGAGGGAATTTCATTACATCAGGTACAAATGTCAGATGACTTTTAGATGAACTGACTAGAATTCAGTGGTCAAATGTCAAGATCACTGTGACCTTGTAAAACACTTTTTTTTAGCCATTACTCAATAATTCGTGTGGCAGTTATGACAAAATTTTACATAAATGTCTAACAGAATAAATTAAAGTAACTGCACTTCATACCAAAAAGTTCAAATTTACTGTGACATCATGTTCTGCAAAAACACTTATATTAAATGGCATAACTCAGGAAGAGACAGGGAGATTGTGACTATATTTCACATTTGGCTGTACACCAGATTGGTGACACAGGATACAGCACGGTAGGGTACAGCTTCATATTATATAGCCTGCAGAATAAATGCTGGAGGCTTTTTTTGGGGGCATTTTGCCTAAACTGCCTTCACTTTGAACTGCTTCACACTAAGTCAGCTATTCATATATACAAATCAGTATGTTCAGAACTTCTTACGACATAACTGAAGTTGTGAATATCACGATGACAAGCTTCTTACTGTAGAGTGCTCGTATTATCAGCAATCTGACCTCCTCCTATATATGCCTTTCTATTTTCAGGCATAGCCCACTCACAGTCTTGGCAATGAACTGAGGCAGAGGCTATGAGATATCATATATCTCCTTTCTTGAGTCTGCTGTGACACCAACACACTGCTGTATCATTCAGATATGAACACCGGCTGTGTGGCCCAGAATTTTCTCAACGTGAGAGTGGGAGTCCGCACAGCCTCAGATGAACTATCAAAGTTTGATCAAAATTCATGCCCCAGTCATACACAAATCAAAGTGTTGGACTCTTTCCTTCAAAATGAATGATCCTGCCAATAATCCTTTAATTTATTTGTAACACTTAAATGTTATTTCATGTTGTATACAGATCCCATCTGAAACATTAATCAGCACATTACATACAACAAGGATGCCTCACAGGTGTTGTTTAATGCTTCCTCCTGACCTCTCTCTCTACCTGCAGGGATTTGGAATATTTGGTGAACACACAAAGCTCAGTATTGATGCCACATTTTAAAAGGCTTGCAAATATCATACTTTATCCTAGCACTGATTTTAAAACTGTTTAAACTGAATTTCTTCCCTGCCAATAAAGTGGCTGAGTGTGACATGAGCACACTTTGAATGTCTTTGTGTGTGTGTAGTTTGTGATGAAAGGTATTCTGTTGTTCCCCAGCTTACCACTCGGCAAGCAACTCACAGTTATCCAATAACTTTTGCACCTCTGAAAATGGGGGACTGTAAAATAAATGGCTTTATTTTTTAAAAAAAAAAAAGTTAATACAGATATTTTGTTGAACCCCTCAAAATTAAAGCTGAAAGTCTGCACTTAAGTTGCATTTTGACTATTTTTAAAGCCACATTGGTGGTGTACAGAGGCAAAATTACAAAAAAAATATGTCTTTGTCCAAACACTTACGGACCTAACTGTAGGTTAAGTTTCTGATTTCTGTTTTAATTTCATTATCATTCTAATAATCCTAAGCCTTAAATCTTCTTGTATTTGAGTTCTAGTTACTGTTCATGGTTCATGGTGTTTGAATGATTCCATTTTTTTGTTTTTGTTTTGAGCCGTGGTTTTAGTCCCTACTTTGAGTTTGTTGCTTGTGTTTAATTCCCTCTGGGTACCTCAATTAATTCCTTCCTGCTTAATATTTGTTGTCATGTTTTGTGCCTCCTTGTTTCAATGAGGGTCATTTTTTCATTTCCCGTTTTACTTTGATGATTCACTTTTTTGCAATTGTGGCTTGTTCCCCTAGCTGTCTCCCCTTCCTTAATCAGCCTCCTGTGTATAACTAGTCCCATCTTCCTTGTTATCTTTGTCAGATTGTCTACTGTTTAACCTCATGTTTCCTGTCATTTCCTGGGCAGTGTTCTTTTTCTATTGTGGTATTTCTAACCCAGAAAAAGTGGGGATAAGATGAAATCATCATCACCACCACCACTACTGCTGCCACAAATGCTTGGTGTCATAACATGAAAAGTATTTGACGCAGGACTTTGAATTCTGGCACAGTAATAGACTTCCACGAGATCTGGAACTAATTAGATTTCCAGTTGTTTTGAAAATACAGATTTGCCACTTGGCGCCATTATCTGTAATTTTAAAAAAAACAAAAACAAATTGGCCATATCTCTGAGAGTATTCATCCATCATATACTTCATTCTGACTCCATGTTATGTCTCCTGTCATTGCTATCTGCTTTTTATGGAAGCTTGTTTCCGCCACTAAAAAAAAAAAAATGCACTCCACAACTCGAAATTTCGAGTTAGCTCTGCCAATGAGGAACCTACGTGAATGACATCATTTCCTTGTTACCTGGAAGCTGAAGGCCTCAGCTACCAATGCTACAGCTAAGCTACCAGTACTACAGATACCGGTCATGAATGTGCAAATTGCTGAGTTTTTTCAGCGTGGTTTTACTAATGATGAAATCCTTGCGTTACTAGCTGAATCATATGGCGTTACTATCAGCAAACGTACTCTCGAAATGATTTTACACAACAACAGACTTTGGCGCAGAAAAAACAAAACAGAGGTGGCAGCTTTTATACAAGCGCAACTGGAAACCTCAGGACAGTCTCATGGGTATTGCTCGATGCACCAGAAGTGTTGGATGAATGGCATTGTGACTGACAGA
>VUQH01035388.1:0-15379 GCA_015106775.1 Etroplus canarensis | reverse complement strand
TCTATCATAGAAGACGTGTCACTGGGATTGAGGAGATCCTCAAAGTATTCCTTCCACCCCCCGACAATATCATCAGTTGAGGTCAGCAGCCCACCATCTGCACCATACACAGTGTGAATAGGGAGACGCTTTCCCCTCCTGAGTTGCCGTACGGTTCGCCAGAATCTCTTCGAGGCCGACCGACAGTCTTGCTCCATGGTCTCACCGAACTCCTCCCACAACTAATGTTTCACATTAGTTTAATATTCTTTTGAGACTGTCATATTGTCTTTTAGATATGGTAAAGTTTGTTGGTTTTCCTGCCATCTCATTGCAGTGCTTTTTTCCTCTTTATTTTGAGTTCAGATAAAGATCCTTTAGTTTTTTTCTGCCTAGCTTCAGCCCGGTGGTGACAGCTATTTTGTTCACTCAAGCACCTTCTCCGAGCTGTGACACTGTGTCTAAGCCTGAGCTAACCTTAAACATAGATTTTTCACCTGATAACCTATTTAAATATAGATTTTCCTTTTCCCCAACAGTGACCTTTAATGATTTTTGGAAGGCTTGGGCAATCGATGGCCTCCTCATGATTGGGCTCTGTTTGGAAAAGGCTTCTGTGTGTGATTCTGGAGGACAGAGACACATGTATTTTGACATTTAATCTGGAGGACTTTGAACATGAAGAGAAAGAAACAAATTGTCCAAGTAGCAGAATTGTCAGTGCTGGTGAGCTTCACTGGAACGCTATAACAAAAAGAAATAACTGAGCTGCAAAGTGACGTTCTGGGGTTGCATTCTTTTCCTCTCAAGTTCTGAGTCAATACTGAAAAGGTTAAAGATTAATTACAGTATGCCTTCAGTATTGTTTTTTTAAACAACAGACAAACTCATACCTCAATAATAAGCAGTGCCAGAATAGAAAATGCTAATATGGGTCATATTAGAAGGCAAAGACTCCCTCTGCCTTTGATTGCAGGCCTTGTTGCTCTTTCTCCAACTTCCTTTTGCTTTCCTCTGTACCTTTAATCAATCTCCACTGTGGAGGCTGGAAGCTATTGAGTTATCAACGATCATTTTATCACATCTTCCCCTCACAACTGTTACTGTTTTGTCCCTTGATCTATAAATAACCTGAGTGGATGAGTCATTTAGTTTACTTCATTTACAGCATACTGTATAATGTTGGACACAAAAACACTTAATAAATTGTAAAATAACCATTAGAAACAAAGTGAAAAACCACCTGTTCTGAATTCTCTAGTTTCCCTGACTGCCACTTCAGGTTGAGAGTTGTCACTATTCAGGTTATTTGTGTTCGCCTCCAAAGTTCCACAGAGAATAATGCCACAGAAGCAAATCAATGCTGTGTCCAGACAGATGCAGGCAGCCATTTGAGGAATCTACTGGAGACTCTTTAGAGACTTCAGCCAATAAAACTTTTTGATTACAAATAATGACTTTATGTCATTTAATGCACAAAATTCAATAACAAAAAACCAAAAACGCACCTATGGCTGCTCCCTTGTATTCTCCCCAAGGGGTCACCGCAGCAAATTAATCTGCATGGGTAATTTGGCAGAGGTTTTATGCTGGATGCCCTTCCTGACGCAACCCTCTATCGTGGGAGAGGCTTGTATCAAACCACTTATAAGGCGAATGTGCAAACCACTATATTAAGAGGAGACTATTGAACAACATTTAATAATTAATTCATAATTAAATATCTTATTTCATGCATGAAAAATCTAAATAATAGGAGATACACTGAAATGGTAAATGGACCGGTGCTTATGTAACGCTTTTCTACTCTAACTGAGTGCTCATAGTGCTTTTTACTACAAGCCGGATTAACCCATTCCCTCAGCACTTTCATCTATGCTTTTTGAGCTCATTTAACTGTCACACACACATTCACACTCCGATGGATCTATCGGGAGCAATTTAAGGATCAAACTGCCAACCTTCCTGTTAGAAGATGACCCGCTCTACCTCCTGAGCCACAGCAGCCCCATCAGATGATATGTTATGATGCCCTGGGTGATCTTATCATGCTGTATTATTGCCACTTGGTGGTAACACAACAAGCTGAACACAGCCTCGTAAAACTGTTTGCAAAAACTGTTTTTATTCAGCAACATTGGTGAACTAAACAACTAAAACAATGGTCTAATAGGCCAAGTTGCTCTGTAGGGTTTGAGCTTGCTACAAGAGACCTCTGTTGCATAAGTCATTGAAACTTGATCCATTATGAATGTATTCACCAACCACTTTATTAGGAGTACCGGCACACCTGTACATGTATTCATGCAATTATCTTTGAGGATAATTACATGAATGCAGTGTTTGCAACAAACATTAAAAAGGAAAAAGTTTGATGTCAGTGGCTTTGACTGGAGCTTGATTGTTGGTGCCAGACAAGCTGGTTATCAGTAATTCAGAAAGTGGTTTGATTTTCTTGGCGTTTACCCAGAATGGCTGAAAAAAATTTTAAAAATTAAAAAACAGCAAAAAATGCCCAACCATGAGGCTGAGCAATTGCAACAGCAGAAAAACAAGTTTGTTTTTATAGGATATGATATAATAATATATGATGCATTACAGTACAATATGATACACTGTGTTACAATCCAATGTGATCTGCTGTGCTAGAATACAATTCTTTGAGATGTGATATTTTCTGATACAATGCATTGCATTACATTACACAATATGTGACACTGCAAAATGATACAATATTATATAATACGTTGCATTATGATACAATATGGTACATTACGGTTCAGTTCAAACCACATGGCTCCAGTTCACAATAATAGAGATCTCAACTGTAAATTCTACAACACTATAGAGAGAACCCCAACAATCCATTGATCGCTGATGAGCAGTCTAATTTCTGAAAAGAAATCAAATGCTGCAGAGGGCACAGATTCATCAAACATAGTAGACTGAAGACTTGAAGAAGCATAACTCTGATGAAACTCCATTTCAGACGAGGTTCCAGACGGTAGGTTTAGAATTTGGCACCTATGACCTTGTGCATCACTTTATGCCCATGACTGACCATCATCTAGTGGCTACTTCCAGCATGACAATACACCATGCTACAAATCAAAACCACTGCAACCTGTTGTTAGGAACGTGATAACGACGTCATTGAACTTAAGTGACCTCCACACCACAATACTCAAGATCTGAACCCCACACAACCATCTCAGTCCTTTGGGATATGGTACTGTGGAACAAAAGAATCGTTGGGATACAATCATGTCATGACGGAGCAGAATCCCAAAAGAATCTTTCAAACATCTTGAATCCACAACATCACAAAGTGAGGTTAAATACCACAACAATAATTAGAACGGAAAGGGAAAAAAGAATGACAATAATAAGAAGAAAACAATGCTTAAGTTTGTGTAGTCAAATCACACAGCCCCTTTGTGGTCTTATCTTATTTGCCAGGGAGGAACAGGCTGATGCATTTCTTTATTTGGATCTGTTTGCTCAAGGTTTAATACACATAGCTGGCTTGTACTCACTTGTACCCTTAATGTTCCCTGTCCTCTGTTGTGCCAGCCAGATCCATGTTTTTTCTCTCTCTCTTACCCTGACTCTCATCTTTCTCTAGACCTTTTCATATAAATAACTACTCTGCAGACCCATCCAAGCACACAGTGTGCCTCCCCTCAGTCCAAACACTGTTCCTTTACAACACACTGTTAATGACTGATAAACTGCTTAAAGCTAATCATGCACGTTTTTGTTGCAAAGGAGACTTTGTGAAAAACTGTTACAGAATATAGACCTGATTCAGATATAGTGAGGGCAGACTGAAACAAGAACACAGGCTGTACTTGTGAATTTGGCATCACTCCAGGCCACTTTTTGATACAAAGCCACCACACTAACGCTACTTATTTTGAAGGCTGGCTGTATGGGTTATTTAGAGCTGTCATGATATCAGATTTCCACTACATGATTATCTTATCTATCTAAACTAACAGCCCTTTCAAAGCTCACCGGGGCATAAAGATGGCATGACTGTCCCCAGCAAAATCTTACAAAAAGAAAGGAAAAAAAGTTTTAAAAGTTTACTGACTTCGCCCCAAAAATTTAGAGAGAGAAAAAGCCTTTTTTCTCAGAAAGTTCTACTTATACTTAATTACACTCAGAAAATGAGTGGACAGAGAGTCTGATTTACCCATAACTTCACAACATGAACAATAACACAGTAGTTGGGGATACTGTGTATTATTAACATAATATCAATATTTAATTTTCAAACACAATGGTAAATGCCAATACTGTGTTTCCATAGTGTAATGATTAACACATTTGCCTCACATGCAAAAGGTCTCCAGTTCACAAATGGGAGACAACACAAGCTCAGCCTTGGGGGTCACAAGCCAGTGTATCTCCCAGTGCCAGTCCCAGGGTCAGATAAATGGGAGAGTTGTGTCAGGACGGGCATCTGGCATAAAATCTGTGCCAAAATATATACACCGATCAGACATAACATTATGACCACTGACAGGTGAAGTGAATAACACTTAAGATCTTTTCATCATGGCATCTGTTAGTGAGTGGGATATATTAGGCAATAAGTGAACAGTTTGTCCTCAAAGTTGATGTGTTAGAAGTAGGAAAAAGAGTAAGGATTGGAGTGAGTTTGACAAGGGCCAAATTGTGATGGCTAAACAACTGATTTGGAGCATCTCCAAAACTACAGCTCTCGTGGGGTGTTCCTGGTCTGCAGTGGTCAGTATCTATCAAAATTGGTCCAAGGAAGGAACAGTGGTGAACCGGCAGCCAAGGCTCACTGATGCATGTGGGGAGCAAAGGCTGGCTGGTGTGGTCTGAACCAACTGATGAGCTACTGTAGCTCAAATTGCTGAAGAAGTTAATGCTGGTTCTGATAGAAGGGTGTCAGAATACACAGTGCATTGCAATTTGCTTGCTGCATAGCCACAGACCAGTCAGGGTGCCCATGCAGACCTCTGTCCACTGCTGAAAGCACCAACGATGGGCACATGAGCATCAGAACTGGACCCCGGAGCAATGGAAAAAGGTGGCCTGGTCTGATGAGTCACATTTTCTTTCACACTACATAGATGGCCGGGGGCGTGTGCGTCGCTAACCTGGGGAACACATGGCACCAGGATGCACTATGGGAAGACGGCAAGCTGGCAGAGGCAGTGTGGCAATGGGCAATGTTCAGCTGGGAAACCTTGGGTCCTGCCATCCATGTGGATTTTACTTTGACACACACCACCTACCTGTACACCCTTTCATGGACACAGTATTTCTTGATGGCTATAGCCACTTCCAGCAGGATAATGCACTCAGCCACAAAGCAGAAATGGGTCAGGAATGGTTTGAGGAGCGCAAAACAAGTTTGAGGTGTCCAAATTCCCCAGATCGCATTCCAGTCAAGCATCTGTGGTGTATGCTGGACAAACAAGTCCGATCCATGGAGGTCCCGCCTTGTAACTTACAGGATATAAAAGATCTGCTGCTGACATCTTGGTGCCAGATACCACAGCACACCTTCAGGGGTCTGGAGTCCATGCCTCATCAGGTCAGGGCTATTTTGGAAGCAATAGGGTGACCAACACAATAATAGGAAGGTGGTCATAATGTTATGCTTGATTGGTGTATGTGGACTTATGGTATGTGGTGACTCCTTGGTGAAAAAAGGGAGCACCCAAAAGTACCCGTCTCTCATGACTATTGTCAGTATTGGCATATGCTGATATCACATATTAGTTCATGTGGGAGCAAAGTTATCCAGATTAGAAATGCAGACAAGTCTGTCTGAGTTTATAAGGTATAAGGGTGCATGGGCAAAAATTTATTAGAAATACACCACTCATAGCACAGAAAACACAAAAGAATAAGCCTATCTTCAGAGTGACTTTCAAATGATTATCTTTAAACTCAAGCAAGAGTATAAAAAACTGAAACTGAACTTGAGCTACAAAAATATAAAACAGTTTATTAGCATTTTACCCAGTTTTTTTTTGACTGATTTATCAGGTACTTATTTTTAGGCATTTGGTGCACTTCTGGATGTTTCTCTTCAGTGTTCTCTCCCTCTAGCTTGTGGGCAGCTGTGGCTCAGGAGGTAGGGCGTGTCATTTTCCTACAGGAAGGTTGGTAATTGGGTCCCTGGCTTCTCCAGTCTACATGTAGAAGTCTCCTTGGGCAAGACACATAACCCCGACTTGCTCCAGATGCACCCACTGGAGTGTGAATGTGACCATGATAGTTAAAATGTACCTACAGGCATAGAATAAAGCACTGCGTGAATAGGTGAATGAGGCTTGTAGTAGAAAGAACTGTGAGTGCTTAGAGTAGAAAAGTACCAGTCTATTTACCATTTGCCTTCAACCTTCTCTCTGATTGACCAGTTTGTGAGGCACTGTTATCTGTAGGCAAGCAGAGAAAGGTGCTGCATCCACACATCACAGTCCATCTTTGGCTTTTGCACTTGTGAGTCAATGAGACTGTCTGTGTGTGAATTTTGGGCAGCTTGTCAGTTCATTCCTGCTTGCCAAAATAATACTGGTCAAGTTGGCTCTCACAGCAGGCCAAAACAACCCTCGGGCCATTGAGAAATGTCTGATCTTTCTCTCTCTCTGCGTGTATAGACGCGTCTCCCTGTATCTGCGCGATCCTCTTGAAAGCTTATCTTCTCACTGGTTTATGAAGGATGTCATGCTGGCAAAACTGCTTGTCATCACTAATTACTCACCTGCAGTATGTAAAGGCCTACTCATTCACTCACCCTCTGCCAAATTCTTACAACTCAGTTTCCACTAGTAGCATGTTTAAACTCACACGTTACTTGCTTGTTTTGTTTCTGCACTTACCTGCTTCGAATTACCTGTGTCGTGCAATCATCTGATGAGCCTTGCTTCAGAAAACCTGCCTGTCCTTCCTATGTCACTCCATGCTTTGCCCCTGATGTCTTCACTCTCAGCCTACAAGAAGCAAATTCTCTGAGTTTGTTAATAAAAACCCTGAACTAATTCTCCACTATCTGTGTTTTTTGAGTCTGCCAGTTCTCACTGAAATCAGACTGTTGATATTAAAGTATTATGCTTTGGTTAAACTGAAGAACAAATTCCTTTTGTCAGACTTACTCCTACTTACTGTAAATGTAGGTGTAACCTTTGAGGATCCTGTAATTAATCACACATATGCTTGGAGCAGGAGCCAAATAGAAGAATTTAAGCTGATGATGTCATTTTGGCATGTTTTTAACTTAAAATTTCTCGTGCAAACTTCAAGGCAGAAAGTGACTGGCAGAGAGATTTTTTAAAAAGCATGATCCCATGTCTTTGGAGCTTTGTGCATATTAAAAGTCAGAACACGCTTGCCTCTGCTACTTCTATTTCAACTTGAAATATTTCCACTTCTTTTAAAAATCTTCTCTACTTTGGAGAAGTGCCTCTTTAATGCTTGCAGATACACTTACCACATAGGATTAACTCAAAATTAAGCCTCCAACCACACAGGGCTGAAATTCTTATGATAGGAAAATGGAACCAAAAAACAAACCCACTGGAACAGAGAGCAACACCTACAACATGAAGAAAAAGGCTGTGACAAAACTCCACATATAGTTCCACATGCAGGCATGGAAGCATTAACTCTCAGCCTCTTCATTTTCCCTTCAGTACTGCCTTAATTCTTCGTGGCACAGATTCAACAAGGAGCTGGAAACATTCCTCAGAGATTTTGGTCCATATTGCTAAAACATAATCGCACGGTTGCAGCAGATTTGTCAGCTACACAACCTTGATGCCAACTCTTGTTCTACTACATCCCAAAGGTGCTCTATTGGACAAGATCTGGTGACTTTGGAGACCATTTGAGTAAAGGGAACTCATTGTTATGTTCAAGAAACCAGTTTGAGATGATTTGAGCTTTGCAACATAGGCTGAAAGGAACCATCAGAAGATGGGTACACTGTGGTCATAAAGGGATGGACAGGGTCCATGTGGCATTTAAAGGATACTCAGATGGTACTAAGGGGCCAAAATGTGCCAAGAAAATATCCCCCACACATTACACCTCCAGCACCAGCCTGAGCTGTTGATACAAGACATGCTTTCATGTTTACACCAAATTCTGACCCTATCATCCAAGTGTCTCAAGCTTCATTAGACCGGGCACTGCTTTTACAATTTTGTATTGTCCAATTTTGGTGAACTCTTGTGAATTGTAGCTTTAGCTTCCTGTACTAAGCTCACAGGAGTAGCACCTGGCATCTTCCGTTGCTGTAGCACAGGTGCTTCAAGCTTCCACTTGTTGTGTGTGTTCTGTGATGTGCTTTTGCATTCCAGAGGGTGGCATTCTAGCCATTCTCCTCTGACCTCTGGCATCAGCAAAGCATTTTCACCCAGAGAACTGCCACTCTCTGGATAGTTTCTTTTTCTGGCCCAATCTCTTTAAACCCTAGAGACAGTTGTGTGGGAAAATCCCTGCAGGTCAGCAGTTTTCTGAATTCTCAGACCAGCCTGTCTGGCACCAACAACCATGCCAAGTTCAAAGCCATTTAAATGATGTTTCTTCCCTATTCTGAGGCTTGGTTTGAACTTCAGTAGGTCCTCTTGACCATGTCTAGATAGTATAATCAAAGATAAGCTTCCGAGTGAGATGATTTCAAGATTTGAAAAGGTGATTATGCCTCAAGCCAATGTGAAAGTGAACTGGATGAGCTACTGAGACACCTGAGCAAGCTGATGAGGACCATGCAATACAGTTGACACCTGTGGGAGCCAATGGAGCAAGTGGACAATGAGACTGATTTTTTTTTTTGGGTCAAACCTAGCACGGTAAATAGCCTTTCCATTAGTTTGAAAGTCAAGGGCTCTGGCCAAAAAGTAAGTGGAATGTGGGTCACAGTGGCTTAAAATGATGACAAATGATATTTGGATAGTCACATCACTTAATTTAGTCTAACTACCTTTATAAATCCAATGTAAATTGCCTTTTAACTGGCTAGAAGCTACTACACAAATTGCAAAGGGAAAAAAATGCACCACAGTTAAAAAATAGAGGAGCGTGACTGAGAACAGAATGCACACAGGCCGACAGACCAGCAGCAGATTGCACCACGTTACTGTGAGTAACATGATGAAAAACAGGCCAGAAACAGCGTCAGAGATCACAGAGAAGCACCAGATGCAACACAGTTCTCAGATCAGTGTGCAGCGTGTGCGTACAGAGGGAGAGTAAAAGGCATTCACAAGCTCAAAGATAAAAAAAAATCATCTAGGATTAAATCTGTAAAAGAGACAACAACTTTTGGAGACATGCCTTTTTTCAGATGGGTCCAAATTCAGCCTACATGAATCTGATGGTAGAAAGTTGTGCTCCAAGGGAATTTGGATGAAAACTTGAAGAAATCTGGAAAGCATTATAAAATAATTAGGAGTGGGATTTTCAGCAGATTGCTAGAGCTGAAATCTCACTGAGTGCCTATGGAAGGCCAGTGGAAGAAAAAAAACAGAGCTTCCTGGTTCTCCCTGCTGCGGACCAAACCAGAAGCTGTAGCTGGTTGAAACTTTTATCCCAGAGGTTACAGTGACCGACTGATTCCATGGCCAGACTCCAAGCTAAATTGTGAGTCACTGTCACTGTGTTCTTCAGCGAGGCCACTTTTGGGTAACAAAATATCTTTTATCCTAATGTGAAGTCAACTGTCCTATTAGAGTTATATAAAAAAGAAAAACACATCCTGTTTCAGGTCTAATGTTTTACATATCAGAAAATAATTTTTAAAAAAAACCCTAGAAGGGCTGCAAGAATTAGGTAAATACAACCTCAGATGAACAACAGTACATGACATTTTACACCACATCATTATTTGTTTAACAAAAACTAAGCCATAATGTAGAAGCAGTGTGTGAAAACTAAGTGCACTTACTGCTTTCGTAGGAATTGAAAAGGTTAAGTAGTAGCCAGGCGCTGCTAATCAAGTGCACTTATTAAGTGATCATCAGCCAGTGTTAGCACCTCTGTAAAAGCAAATGTTTTGGCATTTCATTGATCTGGTACATTCAGGTGTGTGTTCAATGTCAAGGAAGAAAGACATCAGCAAAGATTTTAGAGTAGCAACTGTTGCTACCCATTGATCTGGGAAGGGTTATAGGTCATTTTCAAACAATTTGAAGTCCATAATTCTTCAGTCAGAAAGCTTATTCACAAGTGGAACCCAGCAAATTCACCCCAAGTTCAGAAAATTGCAAAAAACCTGAGCTTCATCTCAGCTTCTACAGGCCTCAGTTAGCATGCTAAATGCTGAACTTCATGATGTTACATTTAGAAAAAGACTGAACAAGTATGGCTTATTTGGAAGGGTTGCCATGAGAAAGCCTATTCTCTCTAAAAAGAACGTGGCAGTATGGCTTAGGTTTGCAAAGTTGCACATAAATAAATCGCAGAACTTCTAGAACAATGTCCTTTGACTAGATGAGACCAAAGTGGAGATGTTTGGCCATAATGCACAGTGCCACGTGTGGCAAAAACCAAATACAGCATATCAGCACACACACCTCATACCAACTGTCAAGCACGGTGGTGGAGGGGTGATGATTTGGGCTTGTTTTGCAACCATAGGACCTGGTCACCTTGCAGTCACTGAGTCCACTGTGAACACCTTTGTATACCAAATGAATGAATGTTCTGAATCAAAGTCCAATTTAATGCAACTGAAAGCAATTTAACTTTGGACAGAGGAACTCCTGAGGTCTAGTGTTACACTTGGAAGCAGAATGATCTGGCAAAGGTCACAGCTGGAGCACAGCTGATGGCAAACAACTGATTTTCACAGCTGATTGCCACACCTCCTCAAGCACTGCTGTAGGCAGTGCTGTACAATTTCCCCCTGGGAAATTGTATTACATGGTGTAATATGTTTTGCTATTTTACACCTGAGGTCAGATTTAAATAATTTTAGAACCTGCTCAGGACCTAAAGCTGAAAGAGGGTGTATTTTATTGTTCACATGACTGTATTTAAAAGTGGAATGCCTTGTTTAACAAGGGTGCTGTCTTTCTTTAAAGTAAAATTCTTCAGCTTTGACTTTTTGCTAATACAATGGAATTTGTAATTTTTAAGCTTGTTTTAAATACTTTTGGAGCCAGTGGATTGTGCGAGAATGACATACCTGTCTTCTGCTGCACATTCAAAGAAGCACTTCAGTGGATTAAACCACACAGAGAGTTTATTTTGATACTAATTACCACGAGATAATATAATACCTTCTCCAGCTGTATTGAAACTCTCTTACTGAACTAGTTGGCAGCGGCATACTATTTTCATCTAATACAATGCTAATGATCAGTTGATGAAATAATATGGTGTTATTATGTGCATCATTCAAGATGCTCCCACACTAACACATGGCTTTATTAGATTTTGTACCCATGCAAGATGAAATTGTTGCATATGATTACTCATACCATATGGCAGTTAATTCACGATGAGCCTCGTTGTGCTAAAGGCTTTAGTACAAACCATGTGAAATTTTTTTTAAAAACTGACTGACACAGGCGTTGCGCCTCTGCAGATGTGTCAGAGGTCTTCATGCTCTCTGCTGTCGGCAGCTTCCACCACTGTAAAGTTCTGTGACTTTTGGCTTTAGTGGTGACACACCAAAAAAGGCAGTTGCTAGATCACAAGCAGTTGTGACGGTGACAGAGCACAGCTTTCCTGCGGGTAATGATGGAGATGCTTGCATTGGTGTGTGGTTGTCACGGTAACAAGCCTATAGGGGCAAGCTCTTTGAGTGCATAATTAACCATTGAGGCTTAATTTGCCTTTCATTAGACAGGTGTGTTCAAACTGCCAGCAGAAAGCTACTTCTTCTTCTGTTTTGCCATCAGTGGGATGGTCTGCAGTGAGCGATTACACAGAGCAGCTTTTAAGAAATAAAAATAAAAATGTGCTTTTCTGCACCTTGTCAGTGAAGCATGATTGTGCTCATTAGCAGAGATGCAGGCATAACTGGCAGGCAGGCACAACTCCTCCCACCGACTTAACGAAGCTTCACACCAAAGCTCTAAAAAAGCCATGACCAAGTATTTTCAGAACCCGGTAAGGACTTCACTGCGCCTGGTTCAAAGTGTCGCATGTGACTCTGTCCACAGACCCCCAGAGTTTCACATGAGTCAGGCTCTTCAGTAATAGGAATAGCTCATGCAGTGGGTGACATGTTAGTCCAAAGGAGGCATTGCAAGCAGGGTATATCAAAAAGATGGACACGACTTGAAATTACTGTATCTGTGCAACCCCAGCCCGCAGTGACCACATGAAAGGGCAGGGCATATAGTTTTTAAAGACCACAACTAACCGTTTGTAACTTTGCGTAGTTGTCTCATGTTGCTATCAAGAAATATCCTGCATTGAAATTAGGTCCATCTTTTTGAAACACCCTGTATATTCTTTAGGAAAGATCACAATACCGCTTTGTAGTGTTACTATACAGTCGGTGTTGCCAACTTAGCAACTTTCTTGCTAAGTCTAGCAACTTTCCAAATCCTTTTGGCAACCTTTTTTGTTGAAAGTGGGATGTAAATGTAAATGTTTCTTTACTGTCACAAAACAACCCAAGGATCAGCTGAATAAAGTTTATTTGTAGTTCTAAACATATTAAGAGTGTTTTTTACTCACTTTTTGTCTCTCTCGGCGCATTATTACTCTCTCCTGCAGTGTCTGTTACAATTATATGCAAATACACATTTATGCAAATTAGACACTACTAACAACTTTTAGGACAGCCAGTTCCTGCTTTTGTTGCTGAGGAGGTGGCAACACTGGCTACAGCAGTTAGACTGTTAGCTTAGCACAATGTGTCATTGACAAATTTTTTATCTGCAATCTCTTACATTTATATGATGAGACTGTATATAAAAAATGGACGTAGCATTCTGAGATTTCTTTCTGGACTCTATTTTTTTAAGTCTTAGCTTCAGTGTTTTTTGTTGCAGGTGATTTTTTAGTTTTGTTTTGTTTTTTAGTCAGAATTGACTAAATGGGTGCCATCAGTTATCATCTAACGTTAGCTAGCTAGCTTGGTTAGGAAGCTGAATTCATTATTGGTATGGGTGTGGTGTGGATATATCTCTGTTGAAACCCAAAGATGATAAACAGGCAAAACATCAGCTATATTAACATTTAACAGTTTTAATATGACTGAGATAGAAAAAGGTTTATATTATAAAATACGTGTACAAAGACTATCGCACGTGACCATCAAATAAACTACAGCTTTTATTTACAATGGAACAAGACCCTTCACAGTGTAAGCTAACGTATTAGAGGGAAAACCCCAACAGACAATCCTGTATGAGCAAGCATCCGGTGGCAATGGGAAGGAAGAACTCCCTATTAAACAGGAAAAGACCTCCGACAGAACCAGGCTCAGGGAGGGGCAGCCATCTGCCTCAACCAGTTGGGGGTGAGGGGAAAAAGAAGAGTGCTAAGTACACTATAAGAACAAAAGTATGGGGTCACCTAAACATTACACCTACAGGAGCTTT
This sequence comes from Etroplus canarensis, assembly GCA_015106775.1. Classification (NCBI taxonomy): domain Eukaryota; kingdom Metazoa; phylum Chordata; class Actinopteri; order Cichliformes; family Cichlidae; genus Etroplus; species Etroplus canarensis. The sequence goes on along the minus strand of VUQH01035388.1, from coordinate 1,850 downwards.
TGAGACAACTCACTGTAAGTCCACAGGAGTTGTTCCCTCCTTTGCAGCTACACCATCTTCCACTTTTCTGGTAAGGCTTTCTACCAGATTTTGGAGTGTGCCTGTGGGAATTTTTGCCTATTCATCCAGAAAAGTATTTGTGAGGTCAGCCAGAGATGTTGGACAAGAGGGCCTGTCTCACAGTCTCCTTTCTAGTCCATCCAATAAGTTAAGCTTATTTACACACAGAACCTATCCAAACATGCACAATATTTTATAAGCCTAAAAGAGTAATTTACACAGCATACAATATAGTCAAATAAAGTTTTGGAGCAAAGTTATTCCTGTGAAATTACTGCTCGATGATAGTGTTAAACTGCTCAGCGGCAGCTCATAATAAGCCAAAACTTTGCTTTCATCTGCTCCAGTTATAATACAACAAATGTGACTTGGTGCTCAGGGTTTACTCAATACACTTTCTAATTAGGGGCAGTGATGTCCAAAATGTTAAAAATGTCTGTGAGGACATTCATCAGGGACAAATGTGCAGATTAATCTCCGCAAGTTGGAGAATGATCACTCCGATGGCCCCTGATATCAGTAAACACAGGCACAATTCATTTCTAGGTACTGGTGACTAGGCTATGGAATATCATTTGACCAGGATGTCTGACGTTATTTAAAGAAAAAGTCAAAATTCAGTATTGGTACCTATTTATCACAACTTTCTCAATCGTGCATTTCTTACACCCCTGTCACACCTTGACAATTTAACCAGCGTATACCCATGTAAGAAAAATTTGCTGAACATGCTGGCATACGTTGAGTAAGTTATTGGTAAGTTTTGTTTAAGTTAAGAGCATGCTGAAGCAAGCTGGTATACATTGTAGTATGGCGAGGCATGCACAAAATTTCCAACGTATCCCAGTGTATGGCTCATACCTCCCGCATGCGTGGGCCATAAGTCGTGAGTAAGTTATACAATCACTGACACATGTTCACACACGTTACTTGTAATTTACTTAAAAGTCAAAATATGTCGAGATAATGTCTAGTGTACCCAAACCTTATTTCTCACCTATGAGTAATGTGCTTTGAACCTTTGTGTAACTTATATCAAACTTATCTCCAACACATATTGACATATGTAGACCTATGTAGACGTGTTCTGGATGACCACAGCACATGCTGAACGTTTTTCTAACTTACAGCTAAAGTATAATGACGTATTGGCTGAGAGTAGGTGTCAACCACGGATGCAGCTACGATGCCACTGATGAGAGGCGTTGGAACCTGCATCATCTCCATCACAGGGTGAGCGTGAGGGTGATGAGGGTGTGGGTGATGATGGTTCACGGCCACGGCCAGGAGAGTTCGCAGAATTCGAGTTTTCCTTCAACATGAAGGTGATGTTGTACTGCAAATACATGTCTAGGTGGTGTCCAGAAAATGGTGTTGGCTTCATAGATAATTGGCAAACTTTTTGGGGAAAACCTGGTCTTATTAGGAGAGACGGCATCCATCCCACTTTGGACAGAGCAGCTCTCATCTCTAGAAAAGTGGACGATTTTATTAAACTCCCCAAAACATGACTGTCATGCCTCCCAAAACCCCATCCCTATAGAGGCTGTGTCTGCTCCCAGTCCACCTAAAAGAAATCCACCAAAACTCAGTAAAAAACGAGTTGATCGTAAAAATTCCCAAAGAAAGAATAATGTAACCATTCCATCTGCACCAAAGAGTAAAACAATTAAATGTGGACTGTTGAATATTAGGTCTCTTCCTTCTAAGTCCCTGTTAGTGAATGATTTAATTATTGATCAATGCATTGATTTGTTTTGTCTCACAGAAACCTGGTTACAGCAGGAAGA
>VUQH01035386.1:14398-33302 GCA_015106775.1 Etroplus canarensis | reverse complement strand
CAGTGATTAAGAGATGTGACCCAATTTGTTTGTCCATATGGTGCATTTGGATATGAGGGCAAAGGAGGCTTCACAGTAGCTGGCCAATGTGTAAATAAAATATTATTATTTTGCTCCCATAAATAATTATGTTCCAGTGCTCCAAAAAACCCTAACACCACAACTATTAGCAGTCACAACCTGAAGCTTTAAGAAATGTACCTTTCAGCTGCTCCCTTGTGTTCTCTACCACATTGGTAATTTGGCAGAGGTTTTATTCCAGATGTCCTTCCTGACACAACCCTCCATGGTGAGAGGGACTTGTGTCTCCACCTAGAATTGAACCAGGGACCTTTTACTTCAAAGGCAAAACCACAAACCACTACGCTACTGGGGACAACCTGAAGTTTTGTGAAAAAGAAGAAATATTTAGTTAATTCTCTAATGCGGCAAATACAACCAGATCTCAACACACACTCTTTTTGTAGGAATACAGGGCATGTCAAAAAGATGCACCCAATTTCAATGCAGTATATTTCTTGATAGCAACATAGGACAATTATAAAAAGTTACAAATGGTTAGCAGCACCAAGTTGTGGTCCAATAAAACAATAAGCCCTGCCCTCTCATGTGGTAAATGTTTCAGTCACGGGCAGTTTGTGGTTGCAGAGATATAATGATTTTAAATCGGGTCCATCAATTTGAAACACCCTGTATATACACACATTTAATATGCAATTAAATTATATGCATGCACACACACAAACAGAGGTGAGAGAGAACAAGGCAGCTCATTACAGGTGCCAAGGAGCATGATGGAGATTCAGTGCCTTCTCAGGGGTGCCACCGCAGTGCTCATAGGGGTGGGGTGGTTCCAGCCTCTACAGGGCTTCAACTGCCACAAGCGAGTATCAGACCAGCACCACATCAGCAGCCCTCTGGTTCCCATCCAGTCATCATCGGACTGAGCCACGCCACCCCCAATGAATTAGTTATTATAAATGACCCTTAAAGAAAAACAATTGTTTTGTGCAAGTAAAATTCAAACATGATAATTTGTGCTACAGAGTTGGTCAGTTCAACACAGAAGTCTATGGGAAACTGCTCACCTTTGGAAGTGGCCTCAAGTGGCCATTTAAGGAACTGCAGTTTTTTGTCACTGGCTTAATTTTCCAGCCCTGTTGCATGCAAGCACAATTTAAATGGCAGAAATTTTGTTCCACTGCTCGTTTTACCTGATTTCACTTTGGCAGTAGATGCATCATAATTTCATTCCACTGAGGGTATTTATAACTATCCTCAGTAATTAGCATTAATTAAGGATCGTCATAATAATTAGTCATGCAGTTTGCTGTGGTTATATTGTAAAACAGACTTCATAACATGCTTCATAATAAATGACATTGACAAGAATATAACAACTACGACTTATCATAATTACATTTATAAAAGCATATTTGGTTAGCATTTGACCCTTTTTATAAACACCATAAACAAACACTATTTTATTATTTGAGTCCATCTTTTTCTTTTCTTACTACTTCTATCTGCTCTGTATTGTATTAAATTCTGAATCCCACTTAATGCCTGCGTTCATAAATGTATAGTCCCTGGTGGCTATGAAGGCCACACCAAACTGTAGGATTTACATTATTTTCACACTATAAAACCATTCATTGTCCTGTACATAAAGGCACCTGCAGACCTCAATTATTCACACAGGCTTTGTTCCTTTCATTTTATGCTTCTTTCTATATATTGTAACTCAAAAATTAGAAAAATGAAAAATTAAATCAGAATTTGGTCATTAGTAATAAAACAGAGATATGTACTCCGTAGTGTAGTGGTTTACACATTCGCCTCACATGCAAAAGGTCACTGGTTTGAGAGTGGGAAGATAAACAAACCCAGCTTCGATGATCTCAAGCCAGTGTACTCTTGATGCTGGTCCCAAGCCTGGATAAATAGTTCAGGAAGGCATCTGGTTCGAAAATTGGTGCCAAATCATATGCGGATTCACCCACTCATGAGAAAAATGGAGAGGCTGAGAAAACAAAAATGTGATATTAAAGTGAAGCTGCTCATTATCTTTTGATGTATTGAGCTGATGGGAAGCATTTTTGATTGTCAGTGAGTCAGGTTTCATAGACATTTGCATTTTCCTGACCTTCCTGTTCATCTTTAAGCTTTTTGAAGGAACACAAGGAGGAGAGGAAGAAAAGATCAAATTATTCTTCTCCAGTTATAATTCCTGAAAAATGCAGTACATGTGTATTCAAAAAGTGTGTGCAGCAATTATGTTTTTAACGTACCTTTCCTTAAATTCTTTTAATTTTTACTGTAAAATTTAGTTTTGTAAAGGCTTGGGTTTAGCCCAGAGGCAATTCTTGTGAGGACTGGAAAAGTTTGTATGCCTGTCTATCGACTGCGTTGGCATGGTCTTACGAGTAACTGCAAAGTTAGTTAGATGAAAACATTACTTGAAAGCACATGGGCTATTACCCTAAAACTTGTATTTTGGTCAAAATGGAGAGTACTGAATGCTCTAGAGCCAAAAGTCATTTGATGGTATTCATTTTTTGACTAACTGGAGGTCTTGATTTATTAAATGACAAAACTGTTTACTTGGCTCATACAAATGAAAATACTGACCTTCCAAATTAAAGTTAAAATGTAGTGGCATGGAAACTGAATGTCTGTATCTCTGTACTTGTGATGAGACACTAAAAACATTTCCACATATCTGGAGGGGTTACAGGTGCATGAACTCAGCAACTCCGCCGAGCAGCTTCTGTTTCCAAGACAGCACGGGTGCCTTCTATCATGATTATGTTGTGGAGCATAAATAAAGCACTTTTGGCTTCTCTGTCTTGGCCTCAATGGCGTGTATCCCGGAGCTACAAAGAGCAATTTAGCAACATGTGAAATTCGCATTTTACCCAGAGGTAGTGCAGAAGAAGAGAAGAAATAAGCCTGTTGGGAGCGCATGAGATTCTGTTTGACTGAGCGCTCCACACTAGGCCACTAATTGCCTGGGATTGATGGAGGAAAACGCTAGAGGAAATGTTACACTTGCAATGCATCATGGGTAGTTGACCTGTGTCAACTAAGTCTTGTCTGTGCCTCTCGGCAATGTTTTTTCTTGTGCGTAGGTGGAGGTTATTGGCATATATGAGGCCTTAGTGTGCATTCAGATTGTGTGATTGTGTGCGCGGGAAGTTCTGCACAAACCCTTTGTGGCGCTCACTACTGAAAAATACTGTGATCCATCAGACTTCACATTTGAATCAAAAAATAGCATCTAAAATAATGGCCTGCACTGTGCAAAGATTTTACCATTTTCCCTTCTTTTTGAACCACTTCAGTCATTTTTTCAGTCACCAGCTACAGTTATTGTAAGGGAGACTTAACCCTCTGAGTTCCAACTTATAATACACTCACAAGCCACTTAATTAGATACACCTTGCTAGGTACCAGGTTGGATCCCCTTTTGTCTCTTTAGAACTGCCTTAATTCTTTGTTGCATGTATTTTACAGGGAACTAGAAATATTCCTCAGCGAATTTGGTCCATACTAACATGATAACATCACACAGTTGCTGCAGATTTGTCAGCTGCACATCCATGGTGCAGATCTCCCATTCCACCACATCCCAAAGGTGCCCTCTGGATTGAGATCTGGTGGCTGTGGAGGCCAACTGAGTGCAGCGAACTCATTATTATGTAAAAGAAACCAGTTTGAGATGATTTGAGCTTTTTGACATGGTGCATTATCCTGCTGTAAGCAGCCATTAGACGATGGGTTCATGAAAGGATGTGGTCAGCAATGAGGTTCAGGTAGACTATGGCATTTACATGATGCTCAACTGGTATTAAGGGGCCTAAAGTGTGCCAAGAAAATATCCCCCACACTACTGCACCATCACCAACATCTTGGACTGTTGATAAAGTCTACAATCTGAATGTTGCAGCAAAATCCAATACTCAACAGGATCAGACAATGTTTTGTCCAAGCATCTATTGTCCAATTTTGATGAGTCTGTGTGAACTGCAGCCTCAGTTTCCTCTTCTTAGCTGACAGGAGCAGCAACCAGTGTGGTCTTCTGCTGCTGCAGCCCATCTACTTCAAGGTTTGCCTTGTTGTGGGTTCAGAGATGCTCTTCTGCATACCTTGGCTATAGCGAGTGGTATTTGAGTTGCTGTTGTCTTCTGTGATGACCCTTTCCATCCCATCCTCCTGTCTCTCTGTCTAAGTGGCAGCTCCTGTCGGCAAGCTAAAGAGGAGGTATGATCTGTTATAATAAGCTAGTAAAACCTGGGCACAGTGGGTCATTGCTCTGTATAAGCCCTTGGAGCTCAGTTGCTGTGTGGCTTTTCTCTCTGAGACACATGTCTAGTTTTGATTTGGTTTTGGTTCTTGCGCTGTATAATTTTGAGAACTCAAATGCAGAACTCCAGGAAGCAAGACGAAGAAACTAAAATGAGGTTTATTTAGCTAAAAAAGTCCTTGAAAATAACAAAGTCCATATAGTACAAAGCCAGGACTGAAACCACGAGGAGCTAGAACACATATTGACTGGGGGACACCAACATCCACAACACAACACAGAACGTAGGAGAGGCTGAATATAAAAAGGCATAGACTAATGAATATTGAGCAAGAGGAGGGAGAGAAGCACAGGTGACAACAGTCAGGGGTAGGAAGCAGAACTAAACACAATATACAGGACCTGACTGGTACCAAAGTAAAACAGGAGGTGAGAAGAAGATATACTTTTTATTAATCCCACACAGGGAAATTCCAGATTTCATATATACACACCCTGTTGTTATACACACACTTGACATATATGCAGTCTGAGTGATTTACATGCACAAGCAGAACATACAGTGGTGGAAAGGTGAGACAGAAGCTGCCCATTGCAGGTGCCAGGAAGCAATATCAGGGTTTGGTGCCTTACTCAAGGGCACCTCGGCAGTGCTTGAGGGGAGGAGGTGAGGTGACGCCTCTCCAGTCTTCCAGTGCACCTCCACAGATCTGAGTCCAAGGTGGATCTTGAAAATTAGCATTCAACTCCACTGGCCTTCAGCCTCCACCGGTGGGTCTTGAATCAGCGACCTCCAGCAGCCCTCTGGCTCCCAAACAAGTCCACCAATGGACTGAGCCACTGCTGCCCCCAGACATATGAGAAACATACTAGAAACACAGATGCAAGGCCAAACAGAAGACAAAAATAAATAACAGGATAACACTGAGGAGACACAGAGGGAACTAATAATAGTTAAAACACAAAAAGGGACTCGAGTCAAAATAGAACTAGAACAGAAACTCAATTCCTAACTGAAAGATTACAATAAACCATACTAAACGTAGGCTGTGCTAGATCTAAGGCTCAGCCATTAACAGAGAATACAATAAACAGAGCCTAAAACTAAGAAACTCTAAACTAAAACTAAAAGAATATATATACAAAACTACACTACAAAAACCCAGGACCATCACACATTCACTATCTTCTTGGTCCTGCACTCACCTGCATAACTGATAGTACTGTCTACACCTCCTGTACTTAGTTTGAGTTTCTTTTTTTGTTGTTTCTTTACTTTAAATAAATTGTATTTATTTGGTATTTCTGTGTGCATCTTCATTGTTATCATGGCCATGCAGCCTAGTTTGTGACAAGTGTGGGCTCGCGCGTGAAATGACCCTTGGATCAGCTCAAAGCAGTCTGGCCATTCTCCTCTGACCTCTAGCATCAACAAGGCATTTCTCCCAGAGGACTGTGGCTCACTGGATACTTTCCATTTTTCGCCCCTAGAGACGGCTGTGAGGTGAAAACTCAGTACTGTAGATCAGAAGTTTCTGAAATACTCAGACCAGTGTATCTAGCACCTACAACAATACCACTTTCACCTTGTGTTGTTGCTTGTTGCTATGCAGCCAGGCTCCAAGAAAAAAACAAAGTGATCTGGTGTGTTGCAACACCGGTGTTTATGACAGCTGTATTAAGAAGTGACAGATGGGAAAGTTATCTGCTGTCACTTTAAATCAACTTTTCCATTGTGATGATCGGTTTGAACTTCAGCAGGTCATCTTGACCATGTCTACATGCGTAAATGCATTAGGTTTCTGCCATATGATTTGTTAATTAATTAGCTATTTATTTTAATGGGTAGTTGAACGAGTATACCTAATGTAGTTGCTGGTGAGTGTAAACAGAAACCCTGTTTTGACCCCGTATTTTCAAATTTATGTCAGTTAGAAGTACGTTTTTTTTCTTGAATGGCAAGCCTAAACATACCTTCGGTTGCTCCCTTATATTTTCCCAAAGGCCACCATAGCAGATGAATCCACACTGGTATTTTTTTTTTTTGCCAGATGCCCTTCCTGATGCAACCCTCCATGGTGAGAGAGGCTTGTGTCCCCACCTGGATCAAATCAGAGACCTTTTAGTTGTAAGTCAAAAGTGTAAACCAATACAGGAACTACCCTTAAATAGTAAGACTGTAGAAATCAGTATGGTGTCAACAAACCTCACCCATTCTGACTGCTTAGGGTTTGGGTTGTTTTCATCAACGACATCTTAGACGTGTACATACGTCAACTCAGGGATCATGCACCTTGCTGGTAGAAATGAGCCCTCCTGGTCACCTTTTTTAAGTGTAAATATTTCCACAAAATACAGTGGAAAAATCCTAAACATCAGTTTTGAAGCCCATTGTCCACCTTGTTAAATCAGAGCACAACGCCTACAAGGCAGTGGTGGGCAGCTTCTCCGAGTAGCATCCTTCGGCTTATGTGTTTGTGTTTCTGAAACAGAGCACGGTTGATGCAGCAGGAGGGGAAATGCAGGTGCTTGTGTTTACTTCCCTCCGGACCTCCCTCCTCTTCCACCTCCTCCTCCTCGTCCTCCTCCTGCTTGTCTCCAGCACTGAGGAATGCAGATACATATTGATCGAGAAAGGATTAAGTAAAAAAAAAAACTATTTATGGCGACAGAAGGAAATTAAATAGTGTCAAAGAAAATTACTGGGAAAGAGCAAAGTAATCCTTTAATTTAATTAGGTACATTACAACAAAAAATCCTTTCTAAGTCTGTTTTTTTTCTTTCTTCTGCGTCCTCGCTCCCTCTTCGTCTCCCTTGCTCCCGCTGGAAGGCTTTCCTGCGGTTGCTAAGCAACAGGGAAACAGTTTTCCTTTGGTTTTGCCAGCGGGTCCCGGAGGCTGGCAGGGAGAAGGGGGGACAGTGGAGACACTGTGGTGTCTGCCAGCAGCTGAGTGCATGCCTACAGCTGGGTCGGGTCACGGAGCAGCCTATGATGCCCCTGGCAGGCACCTGGAGGGTTACGGCGGAGTTAATGATAGGAGGGTGAGCTCGCGTAGCGCTCCCACCCTCAAGCAGTAAACACAAGGTTGCGAAGGGGGCAACGTGATGAAATGGCATGACGTCCAACCAAGGGGCCCCATCAACAAAAGGCCCTCAGAGAAGAAAGCCTTTTCTGAGCTCTTTGTTTTTTTAAAGGCTGAGTCACAAGTTGCACAGAGTTGCGTAAAGTTGTACAGCTTTCCAACTTACTAGCAAACATTAAAAAAAAAACTAAAAATCATAACACATTTTTGACAGAAAATGATTTCACCACGGGGTTTTTGACAGGCAGTGGAGTTCCTCACAATAGAAATCCTTTATTGCAATAAGTATGCTAATCAAAGCCTGCACTGAAATGGATTCTACTGCTCTTTTATTATGTTGTTCTTTCTCTCTTCAGGTGATTGACACATTGTAATCTCACTAATAAGCACCTCCAGTGTCTGTTTCCTTCCTATTGTGTTAGTGTTACAATAGGCCAACTTGGCAGGTGAACAGTGTTTGCTTAGCACCCAATATAGAAAGACGTTAATCTCAGTTACCTGCTATTATCCTAAAATGCAGGCACCCAGCATGCTGTGTTCCAGCTGTCACTCTCCACTAATGTCCCCCAGGGGTCGGCAGCCAATCAAACCTCACATTACTCATTGCCTCCCTCCCTCCTAACCAATCATCCACATCATTACTGGCCTGTCTCTGGTCATTAGGATGTCTCAGTAGCTGCCCTGTCACTGGATATTTAAAATACCTTTAAATGAGAGTATACTATTTAATGAAGATTCCTGCAGGACTTGAAGGGAAGACAATGCCTTGCCTTCTTTTCATGTCCAGGGCTGAGGACAGACACTTTTCTGTTGAATTAAAATACAAATTCATAGCGTTCACCTTGGCTCCTAGTTAAAGTAGTTGCTGCTTTCAGCTGATATGAAAGACTCAAATATAAACCAAATTAGAAAATATAAAAAAGCCAACTTTGTTGTTTCTGTGAGCAGAAAACCTGTGCACGAGTAAATCCAACTTGTTATCTTGGCACACATACTGAAAAAGCTGGGAGATAAACAGAAGATTATGCAAATCTCTCCAGAAGTTACATTCTTTTAGTGATGCTCATGGCCCACACATAAAAAGAAGCAAGTGTTGACATAACCTGTTTCAAAAATCTGTCCACTGTGTAACATCCAGAAATAATTATTAATGATATCCACAGTCACCGGGTGAAACACACTCAGCAACCTGGTGTACCTACTCAGATTGCAAGTTAGCTTTTGAAAAAACACTGCTATCTAGCTGTCGCTCAGCTGGCCCACCTAAATCCAGCAATGCTTAGTTAAACAAAGCTGATAAAGCATTTAAAAGCAGTTCATTGATTTACCGGTCAGATCAGCCCAGAGCGTTTGGATGAACTACCTGACTGTATCCACTTAAGCCTCTTAAGTATACTGCTAAAAAAATCAACACTCAATCATCGCAGTATAACACAAGGTCAGTTAAACGTCAAGGATATACACATATATATTTATATTTATTTATATATATACCTGCTTTGGTGCAAATGAAAGTGACAATAGGTGCACAGTAGAGGCAACAACAAGACAACACCAAAAAGGGAATGGCCATTACTCTGTCCTTATCCCTCCTGACTGATTTTTCTCTAGTTTGGCTTTTTGCTAGTGCCCTTGTCACTGCTAGTAGCATGACACAGTACCTGCAGCCCATTCAGGTTGCACAGGTAGCCTAGCTCCTTCAGAACAGCACGTCTGTATGTGCTGTCACAAGAAGGTTTGCTGTGTCTCCCAGCGCAGTCTCAAGAGTGTGAGATACCGGGAGACAGGCCATTACACGAGGAGAGCCGGACAGGGTCGTGGAAGGGCATCACCGCAGCAGCAGGACAGATTTCTACTCCTGTGTGCAAAGAGGATCAGGAGAAGCACTGCCAGAGGCTACAAGAGCACTTCTAGCAGGCTGCTCATGTTCATGTTTGTTACCAAACTGTCAGAAACAGACTCCATGAGCCTGCAACCACCTGCTTAACAATTTCTTTTTGGTGTTGTCTTCTTGTTGCCTCTGCAGTGCGACTGTTGTCACTTTTGTTTGCACCAGAGCAGATGAAATAGAATCACAGTTTTTGTGCATCCAAACCAGAGAGACTTATATCCCTGAAGTTTAGTGGACTTTGTGTTTGTTATGCTGGGTAGCTGGCAATTTGTCATGTTAACTTTTAGCCATTAAAAAAAGTTTAAGGTACTGGCTACACTTTCTAGGCCTGTAAGTCACATCCATGTTTTATACTATCTGTTTTCATCCTTGTATAGACTCAGTTTCAAAGCTAACATTAGCTACTGTTGCTCACTGTTGGCACTGAGGAAAAAAAGACGCACCGAGGCAAGGGACAGCCATACGGCAATTTTGTAATTGTGGAAATTTTGTCCTAATTTGTCCTATTTTTTTAATCTAAAGAGAACAGAGGAAAGTACTGACAAAAAGACACAAACGTGCACACGGTTAGCCTTTTAAAATTAGCGAGCTCTAATTAGCTTGTCAGTGGTGGTTGGTAAATGTGTTAGTGCAGTGTTTACCAGCTGTTGTATGTATGTTATGTTTGTGATTATCTGAGCTTGCACTGCTGTTTGAGTAACTCAGATAGCTGATGCATGGTCACAGCGATGGAGTTTTAGTATCAAGGGGAATAAGTTGTCATATAGGCACCCACACACATGCACATTAACACATCAAGCTAAGTATCTGCTAATGATACTTTCGATGAAGAGGTGATTTGGCACCTGTTTGACTGATATGGCTGTCAGTTTTCTCAGTGTTCTTCTTATAAGGACTTCATCTGTTAATCTGTCAATATAGCACTAGCTAGTGTTAACATTTAACCCCAAGTTTTAAGTTATTTTTATTAATTTGTTTAGTGATGACCCAGGGTTGAGGACACACACTTTTACACTTTCTGGAGAATTAATGAAAAATAGTAATAAAAACATTAAAAGTGCTTGCCTTGACCCATTCCTTATGCCTAACATAGCAGATGAATAAAATTTCCCCTGACAAGTGAATAGTGAGAGAACAGTGGTAATCAGCATGATTTTTTGTGACTCATGAGAAGGTCAATTGATGCACAATGAGGCAGATGGTTAAGGTCTTCCATGCTCTTCAGCAAGGCACTCAGCACACTGGAGTTCTCTATTTTTACATTTTATGATGTCTTCCCAGGTATTTAGCTCATACCTGTGCACTTAGGCCAATTTCTTTTTTTTAATTGTTTGGTCACATTGCTTATAGTTCCTTACAGTGATCAGGGATGTACCGTGGAAGCCAATTAAAATCAAATTAATCAAAGCATTAAAATATATATTTGAATATGAAAATATTGTTTTTCAAGACATGATTGCTTATCAGATCTGTGAATGTTGAATGAACGCTACTGAAAAAGATTCTCAATCCTTACAGAACAGTTGAGAGACTATAATCAGAGAAGTGTAATCAGTCCGCAACTGAGCTGACATTTTAATCATTTTGGTCTGCACATCCAAATTTTTTATGAGGTTGACATTTCAAAATGCAAATATCATGTGCCGTGCACGGAAAATGAAAGACAGTTTTTCACAGGACTCTGTGCAGTCTTGTGAAAAACTTAGTACACCCTTACTTCTTCTGTAGGAATTAGCAGTAGCAGCCGGGTGCTGCCAATCAAATGCACTTTATTCACTGATTATCAGCCAGTGTGGTCACCTCTTCTCGAGAAGAAAATAACATGGAAACATACCTTAGGTTTGCAACGTTGCATCTGAACAAACCACAAGACTTCTGAAACAATGCTATTTTGCACAGCGCTGCATCATATGAAACCCAAATACATATCAACTGCCAAACACGGTGGTGGAGGGGTGATGGTTTGGGCTTAATGTGAAATGTGTGTTTTCTTGCACCTTGAGGTCTCAGTGAGCTACTGCATATAAAGGGGAAAGGCTTATTAGTTAATAGGCATCAAATGTAACAATCAGCACTCCCTGCCACTGGTCCCTTAGTCACTCTGCTCCACCTCTCCTGAGCTGAAACCACACCCACAGGACCTTAAGAGAGCTGCGCATAAACAAATGCCCATGAACTTCAATGAGTTGAGGCAACATTATAAAGAAAAGTGGGCCAGAATTCCTCCACAGTGATGTGAGAGACTGATAGTCATATAGAAAAGGATTTCTGCAAGTTATTGTTGTTAAAGGTGGTTCTACACGCTACTGAGTCATGGGGTGCACTTAGTTTTTCACAGGACTGTAGAGTACTGTGAAAAATTTCAGTTTCACATGACTGGATTCCATAAGGCACTGGAAGAGAGAAGTTGGAGGCAAAAACGTGAACTTCTAGGAGTGTATTCACTTGTGAGTACAACCAATCAAACAACAATGTGACTAAGTCAGTAGTTTTAGTTTTTGGTTTTATTAAGTTATTGGTATCCAACCCATGGCCACATTGGATAATTCCTCAAAACCAACTGGGTTACTCCAAATCTTGGCAACTGCTTTAGAGTTACAGTTAGAAAAGACCATGGCTGTTTCAAATGTAAAACAACTATAAAATCTGATAAAGGTTAGGAATAGTTGTGGTTGCCAAATAACCAACCAGACCTCCATGTTCTAACAAACATTACTTCCTAATAACACTACTTCATCATATTAATTAAATTCCATTAGTCTTCCCTTTTTATCATTTCAAATTCTCTTTTTTCCCCCATACAGTCAATCAGAGAGGTGACCGGTTATGTGCTGGTGGCACTCAATCAGTTCGTCTACCTGCCATTGGAGAACCTGCGGATCATCCGAGGCACCAAACTGTATGAGGGTCGGTATGCTCTGGCTATCTTCCTCAACTACAGACGGGACGGTAACAACGGCCTAACTCAGCTGGGATTACGCAACCTCACAGGTCAGAAATATGCCTTGAGCGAGAAGCATCTTTAATAATATGCTGAATAGTCAACATGTCCGTGTGAAATCCCTTTGCTTTTGTCACTTTACTTCCACTCTTGAGGGGTAAATGAAGCAAAGTGTAATAAATTAAAAAAGACACAATCAAGACAACCAAAACAAATATATTTTCATCACTGTAATTATGATAATTTATTCTTGAAAAATGAAATGTTTAGCAATTTAAACTCCCTCATAAAATAAATAATAGCATCTTTTTTGTGAATAATGCATACGTTTCCCAGCATCCTATAAAACATGCTGCCATTTTCAGCACTGCAAATGTTGTGGTTTGACTTGTTTTCACTCCCACATATACACATTTAATAGGGCCTTTTTAATTAAGTCACAAAATTGGAGCTCAACTTTTGAAGCTACGTATCTGCTGCACTGGCAAATTAATCTTCTGTGTTGCTATATAGAGGGATCAAATGTCTGTGAAAAGTCCTATTTTCCTGTTAATTACATTTTTGTTTACACACTCCAAAATGGGCTTCTTTCATGTAGTAAGTTTTTGGAAGTGATTGCGCCATGTTTTATGCAACAGCTGTTCCCTTTTTCCGCTTTGTTTTTGTCATGTGAGAGCATATAAGCTAAAGTGGATTGCAGTTGTAAAGGGTAGCGTTTGTTAGTGCTAAATTTATCTTGGTATCAGACCCTTGCGTCACAACTTTGGCATTGGTTAATCTTTGCCATTTTGATGCGACCCAATGCTAGAGTGACCTTCCAACTCCAGTCAGAATAACAGAAGACAAGACTATGTTGTGTTACATGCTTTAAAATCATGATTTTTCTGTACCTGTACTCCTGTCGCTGCTCTTGCCAATTTCCTCATTATGTGTATTAGGCATGTGATGTTCACAGATTTAATGGCAGTACGGCTGCTAAAAGGTTAGTTTTCCCCCGCCTGCCGGGGAGTCAGATGCTGCTTTTATCTGCCAGCTTGGCTCCAGCATTACCACCCCTCGAAGAAAGAAACACAAGATGTCTTAGGAGAAGCGCTGGCTGATGGACAACTGTCACATACAATCTTAGGAGAAGCAGTAGAGTCTGAGGGTCATGTGTTCTCTTTTGCAGCTTCATTTGATGCTGTGCTTTTGGGAACCGCAGGGAAAATGGTAAACAGAGAGAAGGTGTAAAAAAGGATGGAGGTCGGGAAGAAAACCAGAATGTTCCAAGAAACGATGATGCTGTCCAAGGCTGTGTGAGATGATGTTAAATCTCAGGATACACAGCATCTTAAATAGGTATTAGCCAGTTTTTTGCTTCACCATATCATTAATAAATATTATTTCACAATGTAGCCAAGGTACACACATTCCTTACTCAAGTAGAAGTGCAGATACGTGTATTAAAAAACTCAGGTAAAAGCTGAAGCACTGATTTATCAGGCTCTGAAATGTACTCAAAAGTATAAAAGTAAAGTGTAGCTCATGACATGCTAATATCACATTAAAGTAATTTTAATAGAATAGGAATAGGAGCTTTATTTTAACTTTTATTAGTCACTCTAATGAATATACTAACTTCAGTAACCATTATGAACACAAGCAGAGCAAACAAAGCAAAAACCTAGCTCTGTTTGCTGTTGCCTCCATTATAGATGGGTAATTTTGCCTCCATGTGTAGACAGAAAAATGAGAATAGAGTATAAATGATGCAAAGATATATGATTGTATTTATTTATTTTTGTCACTTGCATCTCTATATCTTTTACATCATTTGCACAGGATAAACACCAAGGATGGTTTGACCTCAGGAAGATGCCGAGTGATGTAAAATAATCTGTAACTCCCCTCAAATGTAATGAAGTATTTGTACTTTGTTACTTGTACTATGATGTAGCAGCTGTAGAACAATGATAAAATAAGGGTTTCTATCAGTGCTAATTCTGGGCAGTTCTTTCTGCCATCAGAAAATGGTAACTCGATGGCACTGCTACAACAGGAAGAGTACACCATCTCAGTTCACATGGAAATTACCACTAGCATTCACCAGGTAGCTGAAATGGATACTCAAAAAAATTTAGTCATTGACATTGCCACAAAATATGCCATTTAAAACTGCAGCCAGTGTGGCTGCACCCACAAGACATCCGTTCTCTGCAGAGTCAGAATGTCAAAATCAACTGTTCATCCTTTTTGGGAGTGGGGTTGGAGTTGTTAATAAAACTGTTTATAGCCAATCAAAATGAGCAGGTTGTGACTCATGTGCCATTATAGCTGCAACTTTGTGATAAATCTAAAGCAGTTGGCATTGCTGGAGTTGTTCTGCCAAACTGTACTTTGCATTGACGGTATGTGCCACTCCAGAAATGTTGAGTGAGTAAAGGAGAGGTAATTATATAAGTTGGAAAAGAAAGATGAGTAAGTTTGACCATGTTTCATTTCCGTTATATCGTGCAGCATTTGTCCATCTTGCTCATTTTGTAGTTTACCAAATAGGACATGCTTGTTAACTGCTTGTAGACAAGACTGTAAAAGATAGAGAAAGAAGGCTTTTTGAATCTCTAGACAGCACTGTCTTTGTCTTTAATCTTGTTGGATTTTGGAAGAAATTTGCTGGATTTCTTCATGGCAACAAAGCAGCATGCAATCCTTGTTCTTCCAGCACGAATGGAGCTAAATCTTATACCATGGCCAATGGAAAAAATCGTGTCCAACACGTATGTCCTCTAAAGCACAGCCAAAATACAAAGACAAATGCATGAGAATCTGCCAGTGTCTGAAGATTTTTTTTTCAAGACTAAGGTATCAGAAGTAATTTTTAGAATCTAATGAATTAATAATGGAAGATAATTGAACATACTGCTGATTGCATCACATTTAAGGTTAGTTGGTTTTTTTTTGTTTTTTTTGTTTTTTTTGTTTTTTTTTTTTGCAGAAGAGAATACCAAAACATACAAAGCGTGGGGTAACAAACTGGCCTCACTCCCATGATGACCCAACCATATGGTATGTGCCCTAAACTCCCAGGCGACGCCTCTGCTTTATCCCACTTGTTTGTATTTTGCCTGAGCTTTTTTCTTCTCTGGCATCGATCTGCCCACTTTATTCTGCTCTCCTGTGGGCACTGCAATTTATCCCGCATCTATCCTGCATTCCTACTCCAGGCAATTCTGTGTCCAACGTTTCACAGATGGACCAAATTAAGCTTGGTGTAAAACAGAAGTCATGCGTCTTGCAGTCCTGGGCCACCCTTTGTTAAGTTTTTGGGGAAAAAAGTTTCCGCAGGAGCAATAAATGCTGGACAGCCATACATCACCACTACTGTTGAGAGTGTTGTTTGGCAAAAATTTATTGTGGGCTCTTATGCCATTGACTTTCCTATAGTGTTTTTTATGATTGATGATCAAACAGTGGTCCATATTAAACACATGGCAGATTTAGTTTAATACACAGCATGTTTTATAGAGTTGGAACACCATGATAAAGGACTCCTGAGAGATGGCATGCTGACATCCTAAGCTGGTTAACCAGGAGGGTGCCTTCCATTTCGACCTCTCCTACAAAGAAAACGAGGCCTAAGAGCACCTTTATCCCCGAATGACTCATGATGGGCAATACGTTGCTCTTTTCTGGCCCTGCACTGCAAATAACATGGACTGAAAGGATCACACACAAGGTGCACAGGAAATACCATCTCACTGGCTAGCTATGGTCTTGATTTAGTTCATTTTTTTTCTTTTTTCTCTCACAAGAAATAGCTTGAGTGGGTTCACTTGTACTCTGAGGTGTTTTTTTTTTCCTGAGGTGAAAGTCAGTGTGTGGTCAGTGTGCTTTATAAACTTACAGGAACTGCAATGATGCAATTATTGTCCAGTATTTCTATGCTGTTCTCTACCTTATAGAAAGACTACTAAGTCTAGCCAGTATACAGTATTTTTGTGAAATAATAGAGATGTTGACAGTAGAAAAGAAAGTCTGGTATCCTCTCCGAGTGCAAGAAGTTTCTCCCTGCATTATTTATGCCCTCAATGCATAATGTACATCTCCAAATTTCTCTCTTTTTCTTGAGATTTTTTTGGAGATGGTGTTGATCCACAGAGGCAGAATTTACCTTTGGTTCCCTGCCTGTCTGGCTGTCACTCCTCACGTGTCCCCTTTTAGCACATAATCAGAGTGGGTGCCTCACATCGCCAGACTTTAGTCCATACCATCTGATCCCAGTGCACCCTGGTGCTTCAATTAAGCCAGATCCAGGCATGCATATGGATCAGTGCTGTTCCTCTTGATTCCCTCCGCTCCTCACCCTGGGAAAAACTGGAAAATACAGTACCTCTCTGAAGCTGACAATTAGGCCAGCAGATTATTCTCCCTTCCTAACGATGACGAGGAAGCTATCATGCACATTTGCATAGATTCATGTATGATGAAATGTACTAATTTGTAATTCATTTTCTAGCCCATCACCACTTCTACCATGTATAGAAAGGATATGCTTGGCCAAGGGAGGATCTGTTCTGCATTTCTCACTGCATACAATACATTAAACAATAGCTTTATGGCTACTTTATCCCTCTGTGGATTTAGTACACAGTTGGTGTCCACAGAAAGCATGAAATTCAATTTGGCTGCAGAGTCACTATGCATACAGCTGTGCAGTCTTCATGGCAGCATGGATATAGAGTAATCTGTTTTAAAGGAACTCCTCAGTTATTGACTTTTTCAGTTTCACCCTATGCTTTTCTAGCTCCTTCTGAGCCTAAATATCCTATGACACACATACAAAGCCACATGAACTGTGTGTGTACATACAACATGGCTTGCTACACACTGCAGTGCTAATTACCCCATGCAGAGCAGCAGTGGGTATCGTAATCACCCGAGCTGATGAAGTGCTGCGTGTGAAATGGTTTTCAGATCCAGTTTCCGCCTCTTTCTTTGCTTAACTTTTGCTTTGTTTGTGAGCTTTTTTCCTTCATTTTTTTTCCTGCCCTGTGAAATTGCCCATTTGGATGGGAGCCAAATGGCTCAGCATGCCCCAAAGAGAGCTCTGACTCCAACTTCCCATCTGGCAGCAATGCCCCCCATGCCCGTGTGCAGAAAGCAAAACACCAGTTCCTGCCATCCCCTTTTCTTTCGCTGATAACCTCACTTCCTTTATCACCCACTTTTCTTAAGACTCACTGGGGCAATAGTGACACTTACATGGTTTCACAACCTGGCAACAACCCAAGCATCCCCTAATTTAAAAGTAATAATTTACTGCTGCTGTCTCACTAATTGTGCCATTTTTGTGAGCATTTTAAATGCATTTAGGCCAAATTACCAACAGCAGTTGCTGCTGAGATGAATTGATTAATAGACTTCATTATAATTAACCCCATGTGCATCTTCATTTTTAGAGCATGACTATTGATTTACCAGGTCACAGGCATTCTAAGTAGTTTATCATTTTCACTCTCACTCTGCTCAGCGAAATCAGCAGAACAGATGGTGATTTTTCTTCTTGTCTGAGGAGATTTGGGTGTGACAGGAGCAAATGATGCAATGACAAAATCACACCAATATGAGTGCAAATACTTCAATGCCTTCTCATCCCATGGAGTCACATACAAATAAAAGTGTCCTTTGGCATCAGTGCCTTTACCCATCAGTGGTGGCAATATTGAACAGCATGAGATAGCAGTTCTCTTCTATAGAGCAAGTAAGTCTACACTGGGAGATTCTGAGAGTGTTGGTAGAGTAAATCATAAGTTTGTCAGCTAGAAGGTGCTTTGTGTTACATTTGGCAGCTCTGTTTTTTGCGTCTTACTTTCAATTTCACTCTGTGGTTATGTTTTTGGTAATGCTCCTTCATTTCTGTTGTAGAGGAAAGTAATTTAGGCTTCTCCCTTTTTTAAAAATTGTTTTTACCCAAGGGCATCTGGCATGAGGGGTGCACTGGCTTGTAACTCCCAGGGCTGGGCTTGTGTCTCCTCCTGGTTTTGAAATCAGGGAACTTTTGCATGTGAGGTGCATATTGTGTCAATTTCTGTTGTAATCTCTAGTTACCTCTGCCATGGTGGTCATGTTTTTGGTTCTGTGTTTGTCTGTGTGTGTGTTTGTGTTAGTAGGATTATGCAAAGAGTTACAGATGGATTTACATACAAACTTTACTGAAGGTGGGGCTTGGCCCAAGGTAAAAGTGATTAAACTTTGAAGTTGATGCAGGAATTTTTTTGAAAGATTCCCTCATCAATGTGAGATCGGGCCTTGGCAGGGTCATGCAGTCTCAGACTGCTCTTCTTTTTGTTTTGTTTTACTTTACCATATCTGTCCTGCTCCCCCATGTCATTTTTCTTCCTTTTTCACTTACTGTTTTAGTGGTTTCTTATCCCTCCTTCATTTGCTCTCATTTTTTTGGAAAATTATTACCTCGTGGCTTTCTGCCTTTTTACTTCCTCCCTTTTTACCTTTTTCCTGCCCTGATTTGTGTCTTGAATGATTTCACCCATGCCTTATTACCCCTCTCCATGCAATGTGTAAAATTTTGTGGTTTTCCTCAGTCTTTATCGAGTTATTGCCTCATCTCCTTTTAATTCATGTGCCGTCTTTTTTTTTTTTTTTTTTTTTTCCCCTTTTTTTTTTTTTTTTGTTTTTTTTTTTTG
>VUQH01035386.1:0-14378 GCA_015106775.1 Etroplus canarensis | reverse complement strand
TTTTTTTTTTTTTTCTTTTCCGTTTTTTTTTTTTTTTTTTTGCTGGCTCCCTGAATTTGTCTCAGATGTGTCTTTAATTGGGTCCTCAGTGAACTTGACAATAATTGCAGTATGTTTAGGTTAAGAACTTCACATTCACCTTTACAACATTAACCCTGCACACTGAAAAATGATGTATAAGGTGCACCGGAGCATTTAATAGTAATGCCAAGGAGTCCTTTAAAGTATCTTTATGTGACAAGTTGAGAGTGGCACTACTGTCATAACCTGGTGCAGCACTGTACTGATGCCTAAGGACACCTTGTGCATATATTTGAGATGGGAGCATTTTTAACTTATGTAAACCTAATCTCACGTTATGTAGCTAAACTAAGGTATTGTATAGTTACAAGATATAAGAATAATGCATCTAAAAATTCTCTTTGTAAGTCGGGTATTTCTTAGCTACTGAGAATTGACTTTTTTTCTTAACTTTCAGAAGTGTAATAAAAGCTGAACTTGATCTATACAAAAAAACCCTTCAGTGGAGACTATAAAGATCCTGCACATCAAAGATATTATATCCTCTTATTCTTTTTAAAGGGCATGCACCTAAAAGAAGAATCCTTCTGCACTGCAGTTCACATTAAGACAGCTGACTCTTGTTGCCTTTTATTCATCCATGCTTGTCTCCAGTTTTAACTTTTTCCCACCTTATGTTCATCCCAAAAACTGGCACTTCAGAAGGATTTGTTTGTACACAGTGAATGTTAGGCAGATTACCTGACTGTATCTTTTCCAGTTTGCTGCCAGTTTTGAGCAGCATTCCTGATTTCCCTATTGTGGAAAAAATAAATGGGGGTTAAAAAAAACAACCATGATAATTGTGTTTGGAATTTGTACAGGAAAAAAAAACTTCCAAGGCCTCTTTACTTAACATAAAGCTTGTGGTGTGATCTCCAAAAAGTGGTGTAATTACCGAAAGATCAAATAGAGCAAAAGCGGCTAATGCTAATACCCACTCTCACTCTGGACTGTTATGAGGAAGAGGGAGAGTAGAGGGATGGGGCCCATTAATAATGAATCCAGTGTCATCATTAAGGCGCCAAATGATTAAAACATATCTCCCAGCTTCAAACGTTGCTTTGCTACCCCAGAAAATGCTGCAGTCGTGGATCTGCAAAGCAAGAGAGCCCTTCAGTCTGCTTGTGAAATAAAGTTTTGCTTTTTTTCTTTCATCTTCATCCCTCTTTTTGGAGTGTTGAAACACCAAAGCGCCAGCGTTCCTTTTTGAAAACAAAAAAACACTCCAGCGTTATGTAATGTAATGTAATGCAACCCATAAATCCGCACAGACGTTTCTTAGATATGAACTTTCATGCCAAGCCAGGTTGGAAATCATCTGTGCTGCACATTCTCGAGGCCTCCTCCTTGTGCTGTCACTTGGAGAAAAAACAGCCTGGCCAGAAGAACCTCAATCATCAGACGCCTGTTATAGTTCAGTGTCTCTTCTGAAGCTCAGACAAGATGACACAGCAAAGCTAGCCTTGTTGAACAAAAGGTGACATTCATTGGCATCCACACACACAACAGTATGACACGTCTGACTTTAGTTTCTCATCTCATCATTTCCTCTTTTCCATTCTTTTGTCTTGCACCCCGAAGTCATTGTAATGCTGCCACGCCTGTGCTCAGTTTTATTAGGGTTTTTTTTTCTTTTCTTTTTTTGTTCAAGTAATTTGACAGGAAGACCCAAGAGGCTTCAGTGTTGTCTCCATTATTGGCTGTGGCATGTCTGGAAGGAGGGCAAAATGATCTCTAATGGTATGGTAATAGTCCCCCAGGGCAATATGCCTGCCTCCCTGTGCCCCGTTCTTTGATGTTAAGGTTCACTTCCACTGGCTGACACTCTGCGCTTTATAGGTCGCTGTTAGCTGACCGTGGCTAACTGAGTTACCCACACACCTGAAAGAACCCTCAGTGAGCAGTGATGGCTTTACACTATAACACTGTATAACATTACCAAAGAAAAATCTCCTTCTGACCCTTCTGTCCCCCAACCTTACTGCATGTCGAAAGCCCTCTTATGTTATTAAGGAGTGACTGTGGAATAGCTAGGAAGTCTACCACTCATAATTCACCAGTCCTGATAACAGCAATGACATTATTGATCTGTCAAGATCAGTCAGTATAGATAGAATGACCCATCACTCCGTGCAAGCATGCACTGAGCTCAACACATCGGCGACTGGGAAGTGACGTCCCTGAGATAGTGGGACTTATATAAAAAAAAGTTTAGCAGCATAGTTTACAAGAACATAAGAGAGAAGAGCATGGGTGGCTTAATGCATCGCCATATTGGATGCCAAACACTGACTTTTTTTTAGAAGAAGCAGAGATCAGAGATATGCAGAAGGTGTCCTTTGGTATTGGTGCTTTGATGCACCCACCAAAGAAGTATCTGATGCCTGAGAGCAAGCAGTCCTTTATGAAACAGTGATAAAGTTGGGATTAGGAGGCAGGAGAGGTGGCAGTGGGTTAGGTTGTCGCTTCTCATCCTGGAGATGACAGTTGCTAACCTGTATGGACACTTACTTGGCTAGGTTTAGGCACCAAAACCAAAGCAAAACTTCGTTCACATTTAAGCATGAAAACTACTCTTTTATGTTAGGAAAAGACTGTGGATTAGATTGAAACATTCCCAGTGCTTAATGGCACTTATATTTAAAGCATGTACAAATGTTATACCAGGGGAATCTGAACCAACATCCATGTGAGACCAGTTGGAAGTCAGGCATGTCTCACTATTGCCAAAAATACTTTAGGGCTAAGTCTAAAGCAAACTGGCAGAATTTGATGCCTAAGGATATAAAGTCTTGGATATTGCACGCACAAAATTGTGGCAGGGCGTTCAAAACCTCTCCCTGAAATATGTAATTTCATAAGTCAACCCAAATATTCTAGATTAGGGTGAGGCTCAAAAGCCCAGGCGTTCAAAGCGTAGGTAGTAATAAAGCTGTTAAAAGTTGATAACATCAACATTAAAGCAATGATCATGTCAATCGCTGCAATAGGAAGATGAATATAACAAATTATATCATTTTAAGCATCTAATAGCATTGTTAGGAAACAAGGCTGTTGAAATATTTCCCTAATAAGTCCACAAGTTAACAAATGTATCCACACTATATGCATGTGGCTATAAAAATGAGAAGCAAACGCAAAAATGCAACAAAGTGACTAAAACCAGCAACAAAACTGAACACTTTCACAAAGTCCGACAGTGACTAAACTGCCCCCAACATTCTCCTAGTTTTTCTGCAACATTTTGTTGAAGCTCAAACCACCCCTATTCTGAGTGAAAGTGGTGGGTGGTGAAACCAATATGAGTCAGCATTTCCACACAGCACTTCTTGGAAATCCGACCTAATCAAACCAAATATCCGTGACTTCATCAAACTTGCTCATTAGAGCTGAATTAATTTTTCGGGAGATTAGAATTACTTGTGACCAGAGTCTTATGTTCCCCTTTTAAATGATCTGAAGCACAAGATGTAAGCATTGTTTCATTCCTTAAGAGAGAAAGAAAACCCACCGTGTGCAATTCAGGGCCAAATCAACTGCCCACTGATGTGATACAGGACATTACAGAGCATGCTGCTGTGCCAAAACTGTGTTTTTATCAATCAGCTGGTTATATGGTTTTTTTCAACCCCTCTCAAAGACAATTTGATGACCCTGAAACATAACATCATCAAGCTGAAAATTAGACTGTGTTTGGTTGCCTTTTTGACAATGGGAACATTTCATTTGACAGCAATTATATTCAAAGCGGCTGACTGTTGGTCTCGCCCACAAGGCACATGCTACCCTTTTGACATTGCAACATATTTGTCTGCTTTAGGGTCTTGTAGGGGGAAAGAACGGTGCTGTGTGTCTGTGTTTTATTTTTGTGTGTGTTTGTTCTCTCCCAGGAGTCTGTAACCTGTTTGACTTTGACTTGTTTTAATGACATTTTTGGGTCCACTATTTTTTAACGCTGAGCCCCCCCCTTGAGATTTTTCCAAAGAATGAATCCATTAGAGTGTCAAGCACTGCAAAAGAAAGTGTTTGCATCTTCGGAGGAAGCCTCATAATCCAAAGGTAGAGTCAGGAGAAAGGAGGTGTCCTGCTGGACTGGCTCGCACTACCTCAGACCAAATATACAGTAGAAGCAGATGGAGGTAATTTACTGCTCATACTTGATTTGCTAATGTGTGTGTGTGTGTGTGTGTGTGTGTGTGTGTGTGTGTGTGTGTCAGTGTGTCCTAGATTACCCAAGTGGAGAGATGAGTGCTGCAGCTCTGTGCCAGAAAATGACAAATTGCCCATTTAGCCCATTGTAACTGTCAATTTTAATGCAGAGGGTTAGTTCTGTTTTTAACACTTCTTAAGCATTCTGTGTCATGAAAATATGTAATGAGTCTAATCTGAATTACAAAATGCATGTCAGGCTGGCAGAGTGTGTGCATGCTTGTGCACATTTTTCCCTTCTAAGGGAACTTTTCTTTTCTGGCTCCCTGACTCAGGAGTGGACATTTAATAATAGCCCACATTTCAAGTTATGAGCTCAGCTACACAGCAGTTTTACTGTCTTCATGGCTCCCCTATGGTCCATTCGTAGAGCCCTCTAAATTTAAGTTTGATGTTCTTATCTTGGACAATTGTACCAAAACACCATTTCCAGCACAATAATAGAGCAGAAAGTGGACTGACTGTCGGGGTAACTCCACTGTAAAACGACCTATCACTGCTGTTGGAGGAAAAACAACACAGGGCTGCAATTCTGGGGTTGTTTGTACTTTGAAACTGGCAATTTATTTGATAAGTGAGTTCTTTGACCTCTGGGTCAGTGAGTATAGAGCTAAAACACTTTTTTTTTTGCAAATGTGTGACTTTTTAAGAATTTTTGAACTACATTTTTGCTGTTAAACTTCCCACTCGATTCTTCCACCGCACATACATCAGCGTTGGTCATTGACTACCGCTTGCCATTCGTTACCTTTATTAGTATTCAGCGGCCCTCTCATGTGTTTGGCCGACTCTTTTGTTTGCCCGCGCTGATTGGAGGGCCTCTGGTTAATTTAGATGCAGGGAAGCGGTGACAGAAGAGGGCTTATTAGGGCTGTGAGCCCATCCGGCCTTAAGTGCAGAGTCTCCAGTTCCATTTTCATTTGCCTCTATTATTGAATTTGCTGGCTTCTCATTCGCCCTGATTGCATTTTGTGTCACCTCTAAAAAAAAGAAGCTTCCCTAGAGGTACTGTGAAATTCAGAAGGGAGACTTACATTATGATGGTAAAGTAATAAGACAAGAAAAACTTTAGCGATTGAAACAAACGTACATTTAAAAAATTCTTTTATTTTATTTTGAATGCTTTCTTTTTTATTAGGTGTGAGAGAAACGTCTCTAAAACTTTTCTTAATCATGATGGCTGTGTAACCTGTATGCCTGTGGGTGTAAGAGAAAGTGAGGAATTTAAAAAATACAGGAAAAAAGGAGTGTTTATGTCTCTGTGTGTGTTTATAACATAGAGAGGGAGCGTGACAGACGGGTGGAGCAAGAGTGGGTGGAGGAAAAGAAGGAGAGTGATGGCAGGGATTCATTTAGCGTCCATTGAAGCTTTAGAAGTTTCCAAAAAAAAAGTGTCATCTCCGCCGCCTCCACCTCCCACACAGCTTCCATAATCTCCTAACGTGAAGCATTTTTCATAAGGATTCATCGCAAAACAATATCATTCGAGACTGCAAAATTTAATCAGGGGCTTTAAAACACAATTATGGTTATCAGGGAGGACACGGCTGCAGCGCTCCGGATCGTGGAAGGGAAGGTGGGAGGGTGGAGATGGGTGGAAGAGGTGCAGGGAGGGGGGGAAGATGGAGGGGACCTCCCCCGCACTGTCTGCACCCTAGCGCTCCTCTCCCATTTGTCACAGAGCACAATATCTCTTTGGCTGGCAGAGCTAATAATGGAGAAGTGGGGAAACGGGACTCTGGAGACCCACCTCCGCCTTCCCGTGAAGATCAGATAAGTTCTCCTCAAGTCAAAGGCCCTGAGCCATTGTGGATTTGCTTGTAAGGATTGTATCATTTATAAAATGTAGCAGAAGCATTTGACAGCTTTTTAGGTATGTGAATAATGCAGGTCTTTATAAAAATGTGCAACTGCAGGAGCAAAGATGTTTCCCCTACTGGAAAAGAACAACTGCTTTACCCACTTTACACTTTCAAAAGTTCATTTCATTTTGGCCACTTCCACCACCCAACCTCGTTTGCTGATGTGTTGCTTTTTGTTTGTGCCTCCGGGCAAACCAGTGGTTGTTTTCTATCTCTATTATCTTGGCAATCTGCACCCATTTATCTACCAGTGGCTCGTTTGCAGTCTGGAGACTTTAACAGTTATTCGCAAGATTTGGAAAGTCGTTTTCACTTAAGCAGCTACTTTCTCAACAGACTGTTTTTTCCTCCTTTTTTCCTCTTTAGAGTAAACATGGTTGAAGGCACTGTACAGTGGAGCTCTTCACAATTACACACACAGAGGGTTTCCTCGGGGACCGACTGCTTGTTTTCTAGTCAAGTCATGTTTTTACCTCAAATGGTGGGGTTTCTAAGTCTTACTGTAAATTGCCTGAGTAGAGAAATCCACAGCTTTAATTATGGTGGTTTGAATTTGGTGAAATTGTCCAGGTGTATACAGATCAATACACACTCAGATCCTGACACCCATAGTGCCAATTTACCATTGCATTCATGCACACACAAACATCCCCTCTTTACTCAGAATTCCCAATCACTGCACTGTGTGTGTCTTTTGTTCAGGGAGTCTTTTTGTTCTCTCTCCGCTGGTGTGTAGTTCATTCAAAACAGTATATGGTGGGCATTGCAAACATAAGATGAAAGAGATTTTTACACCAGAGTGGGAAACTGAACTCTTTATTATTCCCCTGGTCCTACTGATCCCACTGGAGCATATGCTTGTAGTTTTCTATGCGTGTGTATGCATGTGTGAAGTTCAAAGTGCTTTGTGGTGAATGCCCATTGGCATGGAACGAGACAACATTTGTGGGTGGATGCTTTGTATTTTTGCTGTTTACCCTGTTTTTTTTGGAGAATGACGGTAGTTGTTACTTTATACCAATCATATTTTGCTCAGGTTGTCTCATTTTGTATCTGGTTTTCCTAAACTCATTGTTATAACAAGTATAGAGTCAATTCAGGCAGGCCATGAAGTCAAACTCAGAGGCAATCCAGGCAGATCAGCTGATCTCAGTGCCATTCCCTTTGATGGACCAATATTGAATCTGGTATATGGCGCATCATTTAAGTTACTGTGCGTCTGCATGCCACTTTGCAGCCCACCTCCATCCCAGCTCCTTCTTGTGCTATCTTACCATATCATGCCTGTTGTCATTAATGTCAGCTCTGTACTGTACAGAATGGGTGGGGACCACCTCCAGCTTTCCATGGCATTCCTGTCCCTACCTTATCCTTCAAAAGTGTGCAAGTGATAAGGTGGGGCGGTCCCAGCATTGAGCTACACCACCAAATAACTAAACAACTATATTCTTTTGGCTCTAGTGGGTCTGACTGAACAGTTAGATTGAAAATCGGGACAGCAAACAGAACACAATCTCTCTGCCTCTACGTTTCTGTAACTTTACTTCATCGTCTCTCAAGTGAGTCATTATTTTCCAGAGTCGCAGATTTGTTGCAGTTGCAGTTGTGTAATGTTCATCGGTGTTCCCTGAAGAGATTGCACTCTAAGAAGATGAAGGCAATTTGTTTCATTCCCCAGTTCAGCACCTTCTGTCATGCCAGCTGTCAGCACTGTGTCACAGGCCACACAGAGCACCAGGAACTGATGCATGTAAATGACTACAAAGAGCTTACAGGTCTCTTAGTGAGCACACACACAGACACGAACCCATATATCGTAATTCTGAGATAAAAGCCAAAGTCCAAATAAGCTTTTGCCTCCTGGGTCTCCAGTAAAGGCTCCTTCAAAATATTTGTGAGGGAATAATTGTAAATTCACGCAGCATTAAATCCCTCAGTGCTACACCACTGCCATGCCATCCTTACCCTTCAACGGCTCATTTTTCTCATTTGTAACACAAAATATTATTTACCCTGACTAATCCATTTCACTGGGTTGCTTTGGTGTCATTTCATGTTAAAAGTCTAAAACAAATAAAGTATCCACCACTCCACTATAGCTCATGTTCTGCTAGGTGTTAAAAATGCATTTGCACATCAGGAGAAATACAGGACCACTGGACCCAAACTGATCAGCCACAAAATTAAAACCATCTGCCCAATACTGTGTGAATCCCCTTTATACTAACAAAACAGTTCTGGCCTGTTGCAATATGGGGAAGGGACCTCTGGGGATGTCTTCATGGATCAGGGCTATCTGGAAGGACTGTGTTCAACTGGACTGATATATAAGGAGCTTGAAGGCCAGGCTAATGCCTTAAATATAGTTTATGGTCACTTCATAGGTTGTTGTTGTCACGGGTTTGAAGGTGGACACAAAAGCAGTTAGACTCAAGGAGTAAAATGAAGAAGTATATATTGGTGTACAGGGAGTAAATTGCTGGTGAAAGGTGAATTTGCAAGCTCAGTCTTAGGTCTTTTAAGGGAGGAAGAATCTCCAGGTTGGTGGTCCAACAGGTCAAAGTCCAAAAGGTCCATGCAATTATCCAACACCCATTGGCAGCGTGCACAGTTTCAGCATGAGAATGGGTCAGACAGTTCTCCGGTACTCCAGGTAAACGTGGCTTTGTTTGCTTTTGACTGGAGGTTCTAGGGAGGGCAGCAGAGAGTTCAGGTAAGAATCAATTATTCTCAAAATTACAGGAGACATGACTTTGACTTGGCCTGGCTTACAACAAGGTACGTAGTAAAACGTCCCAGCAGGGTGTGGAGGAAACCACTTGTCTTTAAGCAGAGCTGGTAACAAGGGAAGGGAAACAGCACACTCTGCCTAGACCACACCAATACCTGAGAACTAAGCAAATCATGGTAGAGATCCTGACCCAACCCAGATAGAGAGAGGAGAGGTAGAATAAAAGAGGAGAAAAAGATTGAAAAACAGCAGGACCGAACCTAGACGAGAGGGGACCCTGACAGTTGTTCCAACTGTGATGTCACCACAGCCTTGTAACCATTTATACTGGCACTGGAAGCATACTGGGCTTGTTCCAGTCTTCTGCTGAATGGTAGGTGTCACTGCTCAGAAGAAACATCTGCTGATATAGGAACAGGAAAAGTCAAAACAGGAAGTGAAACAATCCAAAGTTCTCTCCAGAAAGTCTCGTCTGTTCAAGCTGTTACAGAATCTCCCTCTCTGCAACCTGAGAACCTCTGGGCTCCTGTGCTGATATATCATTGAAATGGCAGTAAAGACTGACACAGTCATACACTATGCAGTTGTGATGTCACTTTTGCTGCTGTTCACAAGGAAGACAACAGCAAGCTAGGTGTTAGGCTCTTTACAGGGTTTCTCATGCTGTCCTTGGGTGGGTTTGTGCTTCTACTTGGGGAGTGCCATGGCAGTAGGAAGTGTGTTTATTCTTTAATAATATTCAGGACTGTGTAAAATCAAAGTAAAAACTCAAGATTTCAGTGCCGAACATTACCTTGTCATGAAAGAATCATGAAATGATGATGTTCACTTTTTTTTTTTTTGTGTGAATTTATTGTTGTGGCTGATTAGTGCAATCGGAGTGGCTACATATGGACTCATACTGTATGTTCTTTCATCTTGCATGTGCTAAGCTTACGATATTCACATTACATGCATACCAGAAAGAGATATGTGTGAAACATCCACCGATCAGGCATAACATTATGACCACTGGCCTAATATCATGTTAGTCCTCCTTTTGCTGCCAAAACAGCCCTGACCCATTGAGGCATGGACTCCACCAGTTTACTACTGTTCCTTCCTTGGACCACTTTTCATAGATACAGGAACCTTTTTACTATGGCATTTAAACCCAGCTTGGCAAGCTATTTAGGCCCTTTTAGCTTTATTTTATTTTAATTTTTAATTTGATTAATTTTATGTATTTTATTATCTGTCTTATTCCAATTTTATTGTTACTCTTATCGTTGTATTTATTGTGTGTACTAATATTTTAAATGTGTTCGTTTTTATTGTTTCGTCTCTTTTAACTGATCTTAAGCACTTTGGTCAGCTGAGGTTGTTTTAAATGTGCTATATAAATAAATTTGACTTGACTTGACTTGGTTTGGAGACGGTGGTTGGAGGTGGCAGAAATGAAGATGTTGAGATGGTCGCCGGGAGTGGCCAGGATGGACAGCTCAGGCTGAGATGGTTTCGACATGTTCAGAGGAGGGACGGTGGACATATCGGACAAAGGGTGTTGAAGATGGAGCTGCCAGGCAGGAGGAGGAGAAGAGGAAGACCATAGAGAAGGTTGATGGACGTAGCGAAGGAGGACACGCAGAGGGTTGCAGGGGACAGGGTGAGATGGAGACAGACGATCCGCTGTGGCGACCTCCAGCGGGAGCAGCCGGAGAAAGAAGATGATCAGCCAGGCGCTGCTGATTCAGTTCAATTCAGTTTTATTTATATAGCGCCAATTCACAGCAAAAGTCGCCTCGAGGCGCTTCACACTGTAGGGTAAAGATAAAACAGCGTTAAAGGGAAAACCCCAACAATCCGATGATCCACTATGAGCAAGCACTTGGCGACGGTGGGAAGGAAAAACTCCCTTTTAGCAGGAAGAAACCTCCGGCAGAACCATTAAATGTACGTGATGCAAATGATCATCAGGAAGCGTGACTTCTACTGAGGTTATCTTCTTTAAATGTTCATCAGAAACTTTTAAAACAATAAATCTGGCCAACAGTCAAGCCGCAGAGCAGAGGTTCCATCCTCTCGTGTGAGAACGGTCACGCGTTCACGAGCAAGGGCCCCCACCCCTGAATGTGAATAGAAATGCTGATAATGAAGCGGCGAGCTGGGCCGGAGGCTGTGGGTTTGAGGATCGGCGGTGTGTTTGGGATGCACTCCTGAAATTCAGATGAATTATCTCCAACACGCTGAACACATCTGACTGTTGGTCACATCAGAAGTCAGCGGGGATGGTTGGGAGATATGAATTATTCTCTGCTTTCAGGCAGATTATAGACGATCAGCTGAGGAAAATAACCCGGGGATGAAGCAGTAATGAAAAGCTGTGTTAGTTGCAGCCCTAGACTACAGTCATACATACTAAAGCTGCGTGTGCTGGATTTGTGAAATAAATAAAGTTATAATGAAGGCGAGTGCACGTTTTCCAACGCTGCGTACATTTGTACGCTGTTTTGATCTCGTGTGGCTGGAGGACGGATGAGTTGACGCCATGGTTTAGGCGTCGCCCGTCAGCCCGCAACTGACTATATTTGCTACCCCTCCACCTAATGAGTCGTCTTCCAAATAGTGCGTAAGGTCACACTTTTCATTTTGTTAACGTCTTAAGCCAGGTTAGGGCAGTTCAAGAACTGCGTCAGTGGCGTAGGTGTAATATCCGATCCTGGCGGGCGATAATAGAGCAAAAACCCCGTTTCCCGTTTTTTTAGGAGTGGAAAAATTGAAGGTTGATTGGTAACGTTCCACCATCGCTATTTCTGCCGTAAGCCAGTGAATACCCTCAGCTGCTCCTTTGTATTCCCCCAAGGCAGGGGTCTCGAACCTGCAGCTCCTTTCGCCGCCTCCGGTGGCTCGTTTTTTTTTCCCCGCAATCATTCCTGTAAGAAATTCTTTAGTCTTATTTGTAAAGATGCGTGGCCTGTACTCTTTATCCGTCTGATTTCTTCTGCTTATCCAGTCCAGGGTTGCGGGAGCCTATCCCAGCAAGAGGTAGAGTACACCCTGGACAGGTCACCAGCGAGCACAAACAGACAGACAACCATCCGCCCACACCTACAGCCAATTCTTGATCACCGTTTAAACCTAACCTCATGCATGTCTGGACTGTGGTAGGAGGCCAGGGTACCCAGGGGGAACCCACGCAGACACGGGGAGAACATGCAAACTCCACACAGAGGGGAAGGGGCGGGGGCTAGCTAGCTAGCTGATAGATTCGAACTGAGGACCTTCTTGCTGCGAGGCAGTGTTGCTAACCACCGTGCTGTCTGTATTTTGAATTTATGGCGGTACTGCAGTAGACGACTTCATTCAGTGACTTTGCACTCAAACAGGGTGGCCTGCATGGCTCCACAGCTACTCTGTTTTAAAGTAAGCCTGAACACGTTTCCTTCACCTTAGTATTTTTCTGCTTTGTTTACAATAAAAAAATAATAAAATTAAACACTTTAGTTCATAATGCATTCATAATACCTCCACCTGGGCTCGAGCCTTTCACATGTAACGCGAACGTGTAAACCACTACGCTGCATACTGGTAGCTTTTTAATGGTTCTCGTCTTTTAGATGGGAGACCTTTAGCAGTAGGTCTATCACACATGCTTTTACTACTGGTTCTCGAATGGGGGGTAACGCATACCCCCGGGGGTACTTTTTAAAAAATCTTTATTTTAAAAATAACATCAGTTCAGAAATTATTTAAAATAGTTATTTAATAAATATTCCAATCTTAAAACGTAAGTACAAAGCACTCAGGTCAGTGTTCTGCAGTGTTGACAGTTACTGATACTTTATTAATCCCAGACGGGGGGATAGCATTGTATTACAGATGCTGAGTTAAATATAAACAAATGTAAATTTGAAAGGCAGAAAATGAAGATTCAAATAAATAAACAAATAAACACATCTGTATAAATTGCAAAATGCAACATGAAACCATAACTTGTCCAATATGTGGTGATAAATAAAAAAGCTGGTCAAGGTGTCACAGAGTGTGATGTCACAGGTAGGAAGCATCGTGGTGGACGTCATGGAGACGCTGTGAAGGACTGTCCAATATTTTCCTTTATTAATCCCCAGACGAGGAAATTTCAAATCACCAAGTGAGAGGTTAGTGAATAAAGCTGCCCTTTAGGGGCACCAGAGAGCACTGTATGGGTGGGGTCCAGTGTCTTGCTCAAGGGCACCTCGGCAGTGCTCGACAGGGCTTGAGCCTCCAGCCCACTTCCACACAACATAGGTCCAGGGTGAGGTCTTGAATCGGCGGGCCTCGAACGATCCACCAGATCCAGGTCCAAGCGGGTCTTGAACCAGCCGCTCTCGGCAACCTTCTGGTTCCCAACAAGTTCTTCAGCGCACCGAGCCTCCGCCACAATGTTTCTGATTCTCTGCAAAGAAATGCTTTTATTTAAGTTCAGAAATTCACTTTGAGAAAAGAATCAAGAGTCCTTTATTGATCCCGGGAGGGAATTCTGTAAGATCTTCATAATAAAAGAGGGAACTTTAAGTTATGTGCGCACATCTGTAGTCAGGAGTTGCATATTTCTTTAACAGGTTTTGAGGATTGAGTTTTTAAGATTGAGTTTTTGGTCGGCCAGCACCTCGCAAACCATGGGCAGGAACCCAATCCAGCAGGTATTTAGGGAGCCTGCCATCAGGCATGCGTACCACATGGCCAAAGTAGAGGAGACGGTAGTAGTTTATGCTGATGCCAAGACTGCAGCACCCCATTCGATTCCTTCTCTCCGCGTTTGATATGTGGTCATAAAAACGCACCTTTAGGATTCGACGAAGGCAGTTGTGATGGAAGGCATCTAACCGGTGTAGCCGCTGCTGTTTAAGTGGCCATGTGGCGCAGCCATATAAGAGAGATGTAATGACTCCGCACTAGTAGATTATGATCTTGGTAGCGAGCGAGATTCCTCTGTTCTTCCAGATGTTGTTGAGTGTATTGAACGCGTTGGATGCTATACCAATCCTTATGTTGATCTCTTTACCAATGGAGCCGTCGCTTGAGATTGTGGAGCCAAGGTAGCGGAAGTGGTTTACCTGTTCCAAGTGCTCTCCATCAACTTTTATGTCCAGCATCTCGGACCAGTGGTAAGGGCGCTGATTGTGGAACTTTACATTAGGTAAGGATGTACCTGGGAGATGGCCGCGATATTGGAACGGGGAAGCGCTACGCATTAGACCAATCTATCTGGCGACGTCTACTGAAGTCCGCCAAACTGCACTTAACGAATTGTGAGCAGGCAGACCCATTGAAGGACGGATGAAGACCTGACCAAGAAGAAGAAGAAGAAAGAAGTTTTGAGGTATTTTTTTTATACATTTTTATTTCCATATGTTTGAAAGAGACCACTATAGATGAGCAATGTTTTGCACGGTTATAACGTTTAGTGAATCAGACGCTGATGCTGCCAGTGCAGTGCCAAAAACGCTTTCCTCTGGTTGAAAAACTCTGTCACAGGGGATCACTGAAAA
>VUQH01035381.1:0-11175 GCA_015106775.1 Etroplus canarensis | reverse complement strand
GTCAGGGAGAGCAGACAGAGAAATTATCTAAAGAAAGGAGGCGATTATGGATTGCAAGCCTCAATCAGAATTTGGATGGGAAGAATGTGGATAACATCCAAATTTGCTCAGCTCATTTTGTAGCTGGTATGTATTTCACGTTGACATTTTCACCTGCGTTTTGTGACATAAGTATATTGGCTGTAAGGTCACAAATTGAATAGTTCAAGTTACGGGTTTGATAAAGTTTAATATGTGAAAGCTTATGCCAAGGCAAAATTTCATACTATTTAAAGAACACCAATATCATATGTGAGTGGCTGTGACAAAGGATAAACTTACAGGAGGCGATATTTCAAGACACTGAACAAACTGGGATCCATTTCATAGAGATCTTTATCCCCAATTATCTGTAGTTTTTCACATAACGTTCTTTTTCTTTGGTGTCCAATCTTTCTCTGTACAGCTGTGCAGATGTGTGTGAATTTTTGCAGTCCTATGTTGAAGCTTTATAGTGAAATTTTGAGGTTTTGTCCATTACTGCCTGTGCATCCTGTTTGTTTTGAAAGAGCTACTGTATATCTCCAAGATGGCGCCACTTAAGGTGTCAGATCAAATTTGCGGGGTTTGTGAAAACACTCGATTCTCAGTAACTTTTTCACTGTGACGTTGGGCTACGCTGTCTCCTATTCAGCTGTTTCTGACCTTCTTTGTACCTTCTTCCCCTCAGCTACAGTTCATTCAGCACAGTGAAGCTCAGTCTCTACATCCAGCCTGGTCGAGGCTCCCAGTCTCGTTCTGCCAGCAGCTCCCCTCAGTCAGACAGTGAACTAAGGATGTCGTAAATGGCAGAACGGTTAGGCTAAAGTAAACGTGCCAACAAGTTGTTCTCTGAATGGATATGCAGTGAAACATTGTTAATATGTTGCAGCAGGGAGTGAAAGCACACTAATCTATTCCACTGTTAAGACCTCCAGGAGAAGACAAGCACAGAAACTGTTCACACAGGAGCTTGAAGTCCTTCAGTGGCTTTATAGAATGGTTGTTAAACACTCATTCAGTTGTAAACATAATATCACTCCTATTGGATCTTTCATTAGCTCAACCACTGAATGTTCTGTGTGGTTACAGAAAATTGGTCTGAACAGGTGGGTGAGCAGCTTGAGCGTGAAGCTTGAGCATGAAGAGAATGCAACTTTAGGTTTGTTCTTGGTTCATTGAAACTCTTTCTTCGTGGATTTGAGTTTGTGCTAAAGCCAGATGAACTGTTGAACTTCTAACTGCCAATAAAATGTTTCTTTTACTGTGGTTTTTGTGTACCTGTTGAATAGCTTCAACTCAAGGAGAATTATCTAAATGTACCTCCAAAGTACATTTGCAATGTGACCAGTCTTCAGAGGGGTATGCTACAAAGCAAGTTCAGCACAACAGGCTTTCTTTGTGTTAGGTGCTTTGACAAAAACGTAATACCTCAGTAGGAGATAATAGGTATCCCTGGCTTTCTGCTTCAGGATCTGTGCACTCACATAAAGTGGGCATTTACGTGTCAGGTGACTCTTCTTCCGCACTAAATGGATCAGTTGAGCACTGCCTACTCCAATCAGAGACATTATCAGAGGAGCAGGTGTAGTGATGATAAAGGGCGTCAAATGTAAATATGCAACACTGTTGCTGCAGAGAATCTTTGATCTTGGGAAACATAAGCATTTGTTTTACTGCTGAGTTCACGATCATTAAGAGTGCACAGTGTGGTAAAATAAACACATTCATTCAAGTTAACATATTTACTGTACACATCTGAGCATGCTCAATGCTGCTGTTTATTTCTAACTTGACAGCTGCACTTGAGAGCTCTGAAACATTTAAATATTACAGTTTCCACTGTGTGTTGAGCGCTGAACTTCTCCCATGGCCTAACAAAGGACATGTCGAAAGGTATCAGGGATCTGCATGCCCAGGAGCTGGCCTCAGTCCTTAATGAGGCAGTGTATGTGGCCTGCAGGCTTCAACTCTGTACTTGGTCTGTGTCTCAAGATTCAAGATTCAAGAAGCTTTTATTGTCATTTCAACCACGTATAGCTGACACAGAACATAGTGAAATGAGATAACGTTTCTCCAGGACCTGGTGCAACAAAAACATTTAACAGAAAGGTATCAAATACAAAAAACAGAGCTAGGACTAAGGGTTTTTTTTCTTCCTAGCCACAATTTAAAAAAGGTTTGTTCTGTTCCTCTCACATTGTAGAAATGTCTACTCACTACTGGTGTATGATCTCCAAACATGTTTGACGCTTTCGTTATCTGCCAAAATACTCCAGCAGTTTGATCACAGTGAACAATCTGGAATACCTGCTCACATATACCAGGCTCCAGTTCCACCTGCCCAGAAGAAGCAGGGGTAAGTGAGGCGGGCGGATAGTGAAGCTAAAGACCTGTCTGGCATGGTCTCCCAAGACTTAATATGGATCACTTCCTGACCGTTGTGCTTCATGGCGGTCTCTGGACCCTGTTGATTCCTGGCTGGTACCTTTGGTTGGCTCTGATTCACCAGTCCACTCCCTGTGACCCTGTCTGCTACACCAACACTGGTGTGGCGAAGCACGCTTGCTGTGTTAGTCCCCTTCAAGATGGGTTTGGTGAATGCTAGATCGCTAGCAAACAAAACTTTTATCCTACCATCCTAATCCTTGTTTCATATTTTGGAGAGCTGAGTTACAGCTGTGTTTTGAAATCTTTCATGACCATAGGCATTTTTTTGGAAATACTGTTAAAGCAGCTAAGACTAAAGATTGTTGCTTAAATCTGTGCATCTAACAGTCTCAGCCACTATGCTCTTTTAAATTTTCTTTTAAATGTTTCCGAAATGAGGCTCTCATTTTACCCCCTTCGTACGACCCATCCATCTCCATCTGTAGCTAAGCTGTCTAGCACAAATGCGGCAACCTGAGTGCAGGCTGTTGCAGATGTTTTGGGTTTTTTTTTACTTTTTAAATTTTCTTGTTCATTAAATTTCCCACATCTACCTTTTTTTAACTGTTTAAGTTGCCCTCTCATCAATGCTGGTTAAGGAAGTTTTTGCCCTATTCCTCACTGCTGGATTACTGCCTTTTTTCTTTGAGACAGTGGACCACAGAGGATCATCGTCACCATGATGCCTCATATTGTATAATTTAGAAATCAAATAATTGCCCTGAAGTCAGCCAGTATGCCAGCTAGACCAAAGGTCATTCTTGTTTTGAACCATGTCTCGTCATGGAGAATGTACAGTCGCTGGGGAATTAGATAAAGGAGCTCACCGCACTGGCCTGAAGTCAGAGGAAGTACCAAGAGTCCAGTTTAATGTGTTTCACAGAGACGTGGCTGCACCAAATTATTCCTGATGATACCTAGATCATCAATGGATTTTCTCTTGTTCGAATCCAACAGCCTAGGTACAGACTGAACTCTCAAGTGTGCTCATTGTTTTCTCAATGGACTTTAATCACATCACTCTAAATAAAACTTTAACTACCTTCATCCAGTATGTGAGCTGTCCCACCAGAGGTGAGAGGACTATGGCTCTACTGTATGCAAATTTTAAAGATGTGTACAGTTCCTCTGCCCTGGGTCAGATCACAGTCTGGACTACCACACTCACTGTTATGTCCCTCTAAGGGAGACCATGAGGATAGTGAGGAGATGGTCAGAGGACGCTCTGGGGACACAGCAGGGCTGCTTTGAAGTGACTGACTGATAGATATTTTGTGAGCTGCAGGGAGAGGACATTGATGGGCTCACAGAATTAATCATGGCCTATGTCAGCTTTTGCATTGATGCCATACTCCCATCAGAACTGTTGAGTGTTACCTAAATAACAAACCTTGGGTGACAAAGGACAACAAAGCACTCCTCAACAGGAAGAATAGGGCTTTCGGAGATGAAGCTAGGGAGGAGGTGAGATCAGTTCAAAAGGAACTAAAATCATCAGAGTGGTCGAGCATGACCACAGGAGGAAGCTGGAGTGGAAGCTCAACAGTATGAAAGAGGTCAATGAAAAAAAAAGATGGAGTTTATGTCGATTGGACCTGGCAGCACCTTCTGTAAACCTGTCCTCTCTGGCTCTTTACAAAGTCTGTTATCACAAACCTTTGGGTAGAAATTGATTCTGGTCTCAAGTAAAGACAGTTGTTGAATCATGCTTTTTGGAATGAGTTGGGTATCTACCATCAAACTCTTTTTGTCACAGCAGGATCTTGAGACAGTGATCCATGCTTTTATAGCTTCTTGCCTCAACTACTGTAATGTACTCTATGTTGGGATCAGTTAGGCTTGCCTTGCCTGCCTAAAGCTGGTCCAAAATGTGGCTGCTCAATTTCTAACTGGTACACGCCAATTTTTGCTTCCCTTCACTGGTTATCCGTACCCTTCCAAATCCATTTTAGAACTTTTTTTGTTTTTTAAATCTTTTAATAATCGTGTCCTGCTCTACCTGTCTGACCTGCTCCACCCCTACATCCCATCACTTCCACTCAGGTCCACAGACCACATGCTTTTAGTTGTACCTGAGATGCAGTGAAAGCTCAAAGGCAATCACACCTTTTTCTCCGAGACTTTGCATCAAGTTACCATCACACATCAGACAGGCTCCTTCTCTTGCTGTTTTTAAATCTCATTTAAAGACACACTTTTATTTCTTGGCCTATGACCCAGTTTGAGATGACTTATTTATTTTTTATTTACATTCCTAATTCCTTGTTTGTTGTTCTTAATTGTCTTTTTATCTTGTGTTCTTTATAATCTTTGTTTTTATTTAATATTTTGTGTTCTTATTCTGTGTTACAGCACTTAGTTCAGCATTTTATTGTTTTTATAGTACTTTATAAATAAATTAGGTTGAACTGGATTGGATTCCCAAATTACAGCCTCCACCCTAGCTCACTGTGTCATCAGTAAATGTTTTATTCTGTCCTGGTCTGTGGGTTTTTGCGCTATTAGGATCAAGTTCTTTGTTATTTTCTTGTTATTTTTGGTTTTCTCTTCATGTAGTTAGGTTCAAGTTTCATGGGGGTTGGGTCGTAGTTTAGTTTTCTGAGTGGTTTATGCTTTGTCTTTTATTATCCCAGCCTCGCCTGTGTTCTTGTCTACATGTTGTCTTTGAATGTCTGTGTCTATTTTTGTCATGATTTATTTTCTGTCTTATTTTGATATCTGTTATCTTCTGTATTTTGTATTTAGTTTTGCTTCTTGGCATCTCCCCTGATTCCCTGATTGCTGTCACTTGTGCTCCTCTCCCTCTTGTTTCTTGTTAGTCATTAGTCTGAGTCTATTTATACCCTGTTTTTCTTTAGTTCACTGCCTGGTTTCCTGCACTGGTTTGTATATCATAGTATATGTTGCTTTTTGGATTCATCAGTTGTGAATAAAAGCTTGCTTTGTATTCGCCTCACTGTGTCTCCTGCAGTCCTCCATTTGGGTCCTCAAACTCCCACACTCCACACACTGTGGAATATGACAGAACCAGACTCCCGTTGCTCATTCCTGGAGTTGTAGGACCCTAGAGAAATTAGCATGCGAGGTGGATCGTATCTTGGGTCCACATCAGAGACTTCTTAAGTTGACCTTTATGGTGAAAATTTGTGGTTTGATTCGTTCCTTGTCTTGGAGCTGTGGAATGTAACCTACTCCCAGTGGAGGGAGTTGTAGATTCAACTGTTTGGGGAGGATTGTCTTCCTCCTCTGCCACCACCTGGCTCCACAGCACAGTCCAGCTCTTTCGCTTTGCAGCATGCCAGCCCAGCACTTCAGCTGCAGCTGTTGGCCAGCACCTGTCCAGGCCTTCTGTCTTGCCACTGGTTGTCGGGGAGGCAACTCAGCCCAGCGTGGTGGAGACATTGCTGCTTGGCCTAGCAGAGAAAGAGCTGTCCAGCCTATCATTCAACAGAGCAGCGTCATCTGGACCAGTACCCTCCCCGAGGAGGAGTTGGCACCCCCATCACCACCACTCTGCTCCACCAAAGTCAGTGTCTTCAGTCCTGGAGCTGGTTCCAGTATCCTGAGCACTTTCAGCATTATCCTGAGCCCAAGCTTCAGGAGCAGCCCCCCTGTTTCAGTTCCTCTGTCAGAGTCCCCAAATTGAGCAGATTCAGCTTCTATGTTCAGGGCCCACTCCTCTAGTTTCCATGTCAGAGCCCCTAGCATTAACTCCTGTGTCTGGGCCCTATCCTGTCTGCCTTGCTTCAGTGCCCGTTTCAGCCTTTCTAACTTTAGGGCATGAGTTGGTCCCTGAGCCACCTGCCCTGGAATCTGTGCCCCTGGTGCCTGTGCCTCCTGACCCAGTGTCTGTGCCCCCAGCTCCTCAACAGTAGTCAGAGGCAGTCTCCTCTGATGCACTTCTCTATTTCCCCAGTTCCACTTGTTCGAGTAGCGTTAGTGTCAGCTTCCCTCACCCTCCCTAGCTGTAGCTCACCAGGTCTCCCCAACACAGGTCTCCCAGCCCAAACTTAGACAGATCCCAGGTTGGCCTTCCCAGGAGTGGCTGGCCCTCTGCTACCAGCCACACGAGTGGTGGTCTCTGCTCTCTTGTCGCTGGCCGTCATGTCCGCCACCCAAGGGGTGGTCCCTGCTCCTTTGATGCCAGCTACCTAAGCAATGGTCCCTGCTCCTTTCTCACTGGTTGGGTCAGAGTTAGGGTCTATGATTCTTTGTTGTCCTCTATGACTCCACCATGGTTGCCATCACCCTTTTTGGACTTTGTTTGCTCCCTTTTTTTGGTTTCTTTCCCCTTCCTGGCCCCTCCACCTGCCTGTGCCTTGATGGACATTGTTTTTTGATTTGTTTGTTTTTGGGACATCGGGAGCCATCTCTTGCGGTGGCTTACTCTCAAAGAGGTAGGCCACAGTCCTCATTCTACACACTGTGAAATCATTTGCATTTAGGGTTGGGGTCCTTGCTTGTGACACCTTTTTAAAATAATTTGTCTTGTAACCCACTAACACTGCTTCAGCCATGAACTGGTACATTTTTGATTAAATGGCAAGTCATTGTGCCTTTACCCTGGAGGCATTATGTTTTTGGGTTGTCCATCCGTCCGTTGCAAATCTTGTTATCACTCCAGAAGCTGACTTGTGTTCTGGATCTTTACTAAACTTTGTATGGTTAATACCTATTAAGAGTAGAAGGTCTGATAACATGTTTGAGATTGTGGGGTCAAAGATCAAGGTCCCACAGGGTCAGATTTAAGGCAGAGGCATAATTGTTGAGGTCTAGGCATTTCATTTATTCCATTTTCCACCACAAAGCACTCAAAGTTGCTTTAATTTATTCATGCATTGGTTCAAAAACATACTGTGAAAGCCCAACATAACTCCCAGTGCTTCATCAGGCTGAAACTTTCCTCTTTCCAGTAAAAACAAAGTCGCCTAGAAAGCTGATGAGAAGTTTCCTCTAAAACTCCTGAATAAAGTGTTACTTAACCAAGACCTGAACTTCATTTTCTTTTTATTTTACCTATTGTCATTTGATTTTATTGTTGTCTGATGTTTTTGTTAGTGTTATGACTATGAATATTATGTTTCATTGTGCAGATTTTTACAAGCTGTTATGAGTCCTGCTGCCATTAAACAGCCTTAGTGTGTTTCATTCCCTTCAGGTGCAGCATTTCAATATACAAGGGTGCTAAACAATGCACACAAAGAAAATGAACAGTGAATGCAATGAGCGTAGAATTCAGAGGTCCTGTGCTGCTCAGAAGCACGCTGTGTGAATAATCAGTGATGATCTTAACTACAACTCGGATGAAAATGGAAGCCTGTCACAAAAACAGAATATACAAGTATGTGCATGACTGCATGTGGAGCAGGGTGTGATGATAATTCAGTGTATGAAAGAATAAATAGATGGCTATTTTCAGTTCTAATGTCAGCATCTGCCTCAAAGGGACTCTGTCTGTCTCTTTCTCTTGAACACACACACACACACACACACACACACACACACACACACACACAAAGCAAGAGAGAGAGAGAGAGAGTCGACTCTCTCCAGTGAAGAGGAGCCCATTGTGTGTGATGAGAGTTAGATTGGATGGCTCCCCAGGGAGCTGCTCTCCATTAGCTAAGGTGATCTAACAGGTAATCAGCAGATAATTAAAAGGCTTCACTTCTGTGATGGGAGGGGCTGAGGGAGTCATGGCTGTATGTGTGTGTCTGCGTGTGGCATGTGCACACACACCAGAAGTTTTGCATGTCTACCTGTGTCTGTGCTGTCATTTCTGAATGTCATTAGGGCATGAGGTTCGTGGTCGTTTTGTGTTATAGTGGGACATGCATCACTTTTATAGACACTTCATCCTTGCTGGAAAAGTGTCTTTGAATGGATATTGAAAGGCGAAGCCCAGGTCAAATTAGCAAGAATGACTTGCTGTAAACAGATATGGATGAGTGCTACAGTCTGGAACAGGCTACAGGCTAAGGTACCATATTTCACATTCTCACTGATGCAGTAATTCGAACACTGAGTTCACTTTTGCCATTGCATTTCCAGTTCAGCTCAGTCAGACTTACCCTGCCAAACACCTTCAATGTGCCTAGTAAACTAACGAGGTCATATTTTAAGCTGCTAAAAACTAGGTTGTAGGAGGTTTTTTCTTGTGATTTTTATTGTTCCATGTGTATTTCCTCTAAGCACTGCTCTCTTAGCATCCACCCACCATAATCAAGATGAGAGAGGAGCTGAGAAGAGAACGATGGTCCTACACTCATCTGAGTCTCGTTCAGGTGCTGTCATAAAGTCCCGTGACCACATTCATGAAATGAAAAACCACACCTGATTTAAATTTGGCATATGTCTCCTTCAGTGTTGTCACATTATCACATTGCTCCGATTTACTCTATTTGTTTCTTCCAGTGTGGTCGCTATTTTCATTCCATGGAGGATCTTCACTGGTGCTGAGAACTAGGCCAGCAGCAGTTTTCAGTGGAAGAGTACGCAGTGTCCAAGCTTGAGGCAGCTCATCAAGTTCGGACCAAAAACACAGGCTAAGGGAGCTGGAGCACCTGACCCTTTTACCTTTTGACCCTCAATGTGCCCTTTTGTCAAGCTTTCTTTTTCTTCTTTTTTTTGATAGGGCAGGCCTTCCTGTGGCCCTTCACAGAACATTCATTATTATTAATCTTTAATAGATCATAATAAATGACCTTCCAGCTGCCAGTCCATCATATGATGTCACCATGACCCACAGGTAAATATTGTGCTCCTCTGTATAGATGTTTTTTAAAACTTTGAGCACCTGGCCCTTCAGAGGCCTGTGTATGTCCATGCTCAGGTTCACCTTTTCAGCTCCTACATTTGCGCAGTTACTCATAACATATTACTTTACTAATTCCTACATGAATGGGGCTGCTATTCTATGACTCAAAGGTGGTTTTTACTCTAATTTTTTTCTTAAGGCA
The DNA here is from genome assembly GCA_015106775.1 of Etroplus canarensis. Classification (NCBI taxonomy): domain Eukaryota; kingdom Metazoa; phylum Chordata; class Actinopteri; order Cichliformes; family Cichlidae; genus Etroplus; species Etroplus canarensis. The sequence goes on along the minus strand of VUQH01035381.1, from coordinate 1,768 downwards.
GAGATAAAATGTTTAAATTTTCTACTGTATTCCAGATGAATATACTGATACAGCAGCACATATCGTGATTCTGACACTTATGCAGTAATCTCACATGTCTCAGCCTTTTTTGAGAAAATGATTATACATATAGTCCTTGTGGTTGTGAAGATATGCTCCATATTCTCCCTCTTGTTAAAGACAAAGTCTCAGAGCAATAAACGCTAAGAATAAAGATTGACAGCAAGAAGAACCAACTAGCCTAGATTTGTACCACAATCAATATTTTTCCATCAACACCTCTAAATCTTACTAATTAACTGTATCTTGAGAAGAAAATCAGTACTTTGCAAAACTAAATAGATTTTTCATTGTGGCGCCTTTGCTGGGGCCGGTGCTGTGGTCGGTGCTGGGGCTGGTGCTGGGGTCGGTGCTGGGGCCGGTGCTGGTGTGGAGCCAGCTCTGCTTTTTGAGAACCGCCCCAAATTTCAAAAAGTTAACAAAGAGAAAATTATATTGATTAGGGGAAGTTAATTGCCAATTGCCAGTAACTCTATTATTGGCAAATTTCTGTTGGTAGCGCCTCTCATAGTCATTGACTTTCTAACATTGTGACCAGTGGTTTTGTGATGCATTTGCCAGCTGCTGTTAGGTGCTGGGGTCAGTCTGTTTTTCTCATGGAACCAGTTCTTGATTAGACACAAACCTGTTTGAGAGAGCTATGTTGTATTCTATCAGATCCATCTAGCCATCTTTTCCCACTTATTTGATTCCAGGTTAGAAGGGCCACAGTCTACTCAGAGCTTCCCCGACCTCCCTCTCCCCAGCCACCATCCCCAGGGGTTCTAGACTATCACCAAGAGTCCAGCATGTCCTGAACCTGCCCCAGAACATTCAGATCTACTCCAAGTCAGAATCAATCAGAATCATTAGAAATAGAATATTTCATTACTTCCAGGGGGGAAATTGTTTACATTACAGGCACTCCGTTAAATAGATATAAGTATAAATATGAAAGATAGAAAATACAAATAGCAAAGTTAAACAATACTATTTACAGCATATACACAGAATGATAGTAGGAAATAGTCCAGGTATCAAGGGGAGGAGCTGTAAAGTTGGCCACAGGTAGGAATGACTTCCTGCGTTGTTCAGTGATGCACTGAGGTGGGATGAGTCTAATGCTGAACATGTTCTTGTGCCTGTCCAGCACATAATTAATCATTAATCAGAATACTTTGTTAATCCCAGGGGAAAGAATTGCATTGTTGTTACAGTTGCACAGTTATATATAAATGAATGAATATCATATCATACTTGTTCATAATGGGGAATCTGTCATAACCACGAGGAGACAGAACCCAAACGCAGGACGCAGTGGAAAAAGTTCAAAGTCTTTATTAATAATCCCAAGGCTGGAGAGGAAGTGAAGGCAGGCAGGGACCGGCAGGATACTCCAGCAGAGAGTTGATAGTGAGAGCTCGGCCAGAGCTCGGGAAAAGGGTGAAGGCAAGGTAGACTGCAGCCACTCGGGAGGGAGGAAAAGCTGTAGCAGGAACACGCTTGCTCAACGACGAACTGGCGACAGCAGCGCTCGCCGCCGGCTAAAAACTGCTCTCCAGTTTGCTAGATGGCACAGCAACAGGTGTGACAGCCCAGGCGCACAGGTGAGCCGAGCAGGAAATTGGGTCAGGCTGCCACACCCCCTGGAGAGCGATAGAGGGAGAGAGAGAGAGAGAGAGAGAGAGGGAGAGAAAACACACACAGACAAACAACACATAACACACAT
>VUQH01035380.1:0-13669 GCA_015106775.1 Etroplus canarensis | reverse complement strand
CTGTATGTAGTCACAATAAGACTTTCCCTTTGCCTTTGCCACCTCTCTTTTTGCTGTGTGCCTAGACGCCCAGTGCTCCTGTCTTACTTTCTTCATCTCCCTGACTATGCCACTTTTTCTTTGCCAACCTATTATGATATATTTGATTTATCAGGGATTTTACGCTGGATTCCCTTCTGGATGCAATCGTTCTCCATTTACAGGGCTTTGGACTGGCAGTCTTATTACACTGCCTTGTGGCTCTCCTGTGGTTGGGTTGCACCATGTGTGGCTTATTTTATGCATCACAAATAAACGGCAGTGGTCGTACAAATTACAAGTTCTACAGTTTCATCTGTTGTTTACGTGTGCTGCCGCCATCTTGGATTGCTAAATTGGGATAAATGTGGGAAGTTCAACTTGAGGTAGTGTTCTGCCTGAAAATTCCAACATGAACCTTGGATTTCCAACTTTGTATGTGAAGTGGGATGTTGGAAATCCAGAGTTTTGCTCTATTAAAAAATAACGGTTGCACGGTGGGAAATGTAGGAGGCTGACTTTCTGAAGCTTCAAAACTGCTTTTATTTTTTCATCCCCCTCCCATCATGCAGCTCTTAGAATTACTCTAATGACACAACAACACTAAAATCAGCATTATTTAGTGTTCTCTTGTTTTTGAAAAATAAGTCTTGTCTTTATTTTCCATCCGTGCCTGATTCAGTCACTCATTAATGAAGGTGCTGGAGTGGCCTGCTCCCTGTACGCCCTCCTCACCAGTAACATGCGTTAATCACTCAGCATGAGCCAAAACCTGCATGTAATGGTTATGGTGGTGAGCGCTGCCAAATGACCTCCATTAATGACTCGCTGCACTCTTTTATCTCGTATTAAATTGAATTTTCACGCGAAATGTAATTGTTCTTTCATGACATTACATTTGCATTATCCTGCTGCTGTTTAACTGATGCCGTTATTAAGGGCTGCTCTATAATCCCGGACACTTTAACAATGTGTGATTTATGTTTACAAGGCCAGAATAAAACTGGAGGGACATATTGAGGCCATATTTCATGTTTTGTCACAGCTTTTAAACCCTAGAGAGCGGCTGTATTTCAGCATGCTGCTGACAACAGGCTCAGATAAAACGCCTTTGTTTTATTCAAATTGAGTGTAATATTTATATAATTAAGACACTGCTTGCTCTTCATGGATATTGCATTTGATTTTATTCTTTGACCAGAGAACAGGGGTGTGTGTTTGTTCCTGGACAATACAAAGAGTATGATGCATTTCTTCCTCTGCTGGGCTGCCGTTTGTCAGCTTCTGCAGCATCTGTTTGTCTCTTAAATTGGGTTGGGATTATTTATCTCTTTATTTCCATCCGGTGCCTCTCGGATGTGTCGTGTGCAGCCGTGTGAATCGCACAAAACGAACCTTCAAGCTCAATTAAACATAACCTGGGGTATTTGTTGTCCGCGAGCAGCTCAGTGAAATGGTAGACTTTATGAAAAAGGTCTCTGTTACACGTTAACATACATTTCTACCGAGGATCAAATGCCACCTCACAGACAGGAGGAATGCACCAAGGCGGAACAAAGAAAGCAAACCATCAGTTAATAATACTTTGAAAATCCACATTTCACCTCCATCAAACATCCTTGTGTGGGTTAGGGTGGGGTTCTTCTTCTTCCAGCTGCTCCTGTTAGGGGTCTCCACAGCAGGTCATCTGCCTCCATCATCTTCCCTCACACCAACCCTCTGCATGTCCTCAGGAAGAAGACTTTATATTGTTCCTTATTTATATTGTTATCTTTTCAGTTTTTCTATAATTTTGTAATATTATAATTGTTTTATTATTATTATTGTTGTTATTATTGTTTTTGTTGTCAGTAGTAGTATTATTGTTGTCGTTTTCTTTCTTTCTTGGTGTGATCTCTTTGTTATACTTGTGCGCTGCTGTAACACCTGAAATTTCCCCACTGTGGGACTATCGAAGGAATATCTTATCATTATTCTAACAACATGGCTTCATAGTAGAAGAGGTCCAGACCGTTCTAGACCTGGGACCGGTGAGTAACTGGAATTCTATATCGGACAAGAATGGGACAACATTCCTCTCCCAAAGGTCCAGCTGCTGGTCTCCTCAGTATCCAGATGTTTATGGACTGTTGTTAAAAGAAGAGGGGAAACGTGGACCTGTCAGATTTTTTGGAGACGTGCTGCTGCCATCTGATTAAAGATGAGCTAGGATTCTTTATGTAAAATGTCTCACTTTCAACATTTGATGTTTTCTGTGTTCTTTTGTGAATAAAATATTGGTTAATGAGAACTGCTTTGTGTTTTTATTCATATCTAAAGCAGCATCCTGACCTTTTTAGAATCGGGGTTATAGACGACGGTCAGGAAAGCTGTGCGTAGGCTCCTCGACGGACCAACACAATACTATAAATTAGCCTTTATGAAAGTTTCCCTCAAAGGGATCATCCATATTTTTTTGTAGTTATTTGAAACTTTAATCAGATCTTATGAAGGCAACTGACATGTTAACATTACACATGCTTACACAACAGACATTATGTACCTTCCGCTGGTCTCTTGTATTCTCCCCAAGGGGGCGCCACAACAGATATAATCCACATCAGTAATTTGGCAGAGGGTTCACACTGGATGCCCTTTCTGACGCAACCCTCCATGGTGCTAGGGGCTTGTGTCCTCACCTGGCAGCTGATAGAAAATGTAAAATGTGTTACAGACGTACAAGGGTATTGTTTCTGTAATTTTGTCTTTAAAGAGGACCTGTTCTATATTTTCTGTTAGATTCTGCTAGCGTAGCTATGCATGATTTACCACTGAAAAATATCCTGGGCCTTCTGTTAGAACACCCCCTGTCTGAAACAAGCCATTTAATCCCCCTTAGGACTGCCTGCCTTTGAGCCAGTAGTTTTCAAACTGCAGAACACACACTCAGGCTTATGACTGGTTGCCCAGGGGCAATGAGGAGTGAAAATAATTCAAAAGGATATGATTTTTGTGGGGACTTAAACAAAAACTAGCTGACCTTTATTTTGCTACAGCTTGCATCCTTTGTTATCACTGACTGGTTGGTTGTGTTTACAACTGCACAGTTGAAATTTGTATCATATTCCTATAAATTAGTGCTTGAGGAGTATTTTACACTGCTACATTTTTACTTCTAGGTTAGCTTGTAGTCACTGAAGTTATGTCAGATAATTAGTTAACGTGATGTATTGTGACACTGCACTGTGATCTAGATAATGGCGAGCACATTCCAGTGTAATCGATTTCTATGAGTTGCAGTCATTTGTTTTCTTTTCCTTTGAGTTACCTCTCTGCTGCTTCAGTCCTTCCTGGATGAGCTAAAGAGGAAACTGAGGGCGGAGCTGAGTTAAATGCAGATGCCAATCAAATGGACTCTACCATTAGCAGTGACTATGTGGTTTCCCCCTCTGTGTCAACAATGGTTTATTCTGTTAGCATATAGGTTGAGTTGTTTCTGGTTTGGGGAGGTCAGTTTGTTGAGTCAAGATGTCATTTTGTTAAGCGTTATTTGTGAGTAGAGTTCTGTTTAGTTGACCTTTTTAAGGGCCCATTTTTTTCTTAGTAGTGATGGTGGAAATGCAACATTGAAGAGATCAAAACATTTGGAACAACTGATTTGGCAAAAGATTCAGCCTCTTGGAACGCTCGAAACATCTAATCACAGTGACATCTGGTGGCCAAATAAATGCATGATTTTTAATTTTTACACTCAAAAAACAGTGGAATGTTTTCTTGTCTGGCAAGGACATGAGAAATAACCATTTACATACAGTACTTAACACATTTATTAGACCAGCTGTCATAAAAATGAGAAAAACCATCCAGCATCATGAAGATCTTAATGCAGACTTTGTCCTTTTCTCTGAGTTCTCTACGTTTCATCATTTTGAACAGGGATGAGGAATTGCAGACTGAATTTTAACTTTTAAAACAAAATAACAAGATGACTGTTTATTCAGATGTGTTTCACTGAATTTCAATTCAAAAGCGGAAACACCAGAAATGTCTCAACACAGCTGGTGACGTAGCGAAATGAACAGTCACGTGACATCCTCCTCCTGATACAGACCTTAGAACAATGTTTCCAAGCAAAAGTTCCACATAGGTTTCGGCATGTACCAGAACACTGTTTCGATCTTGCCATCACTATTTCGTAGATTAGGTTTTTTTGTGACGATGTATTTTTGATATATTTTTTGTCTTTTTGGGGTAAATAAAATCCCCCGCTTTTGAAAATACACATACTACACGTTCTTCGCTGCTTGGTCCGTGAAAGGGCGTAAACTTTATTTTTGCATCTGAAGTTGGGAGTGCTAGAAACAGTTTGAGAACCCCTGCTCTAAACCAACTTTCTTCTGATTGGTTACCCATAACTGGAACGGTAGTGGGTGGGGGTTCTGTGCTTGCAGCTAGAGCTGTGTACCTGGATGACCATATTAGGAATATTCCCTCGCTTTGACATCATCAAGCGTCAAGTGGGGAAAAACAAAGAGTTCAGAAACATCTGAAGCCTGAATTTTTTGGCTCACAGGGATTTTTTTATACCAAAAAATAAATAAATATAAAAGAGTTCCAGAACTCATAATTTGAAACGTTGCCCACATTTAACATGTGCATAAGTACAGGCAGGATAAGACAGACCCCCTTTGAAACGACGATAGCAAAGACCTTTACACCGCAGCTTGGGTGGGCATCAGTATTTCAAGTCTGTCTCTTGGAGGAGCAAATTCAGCCACATTTTCCTTCTGTCACAACTCATTTCACAGCGATGCAGTAATGAGGATCAACAGTTTCATTAATTTATGGTAATTGTTAGTCTCTCATTGAGTTTGCATTAGACTCACCCACTGCCTCTTCCTCATGTTGGCACCAGCGACATACTGTGTGATTTTAACAAGTGGCGTCACATGTGATTATAGTTGCTTGATGGGCATGTGACACATTTGTGTGAATACGTGTGTGTGAATTTAGCATGTAACGCACACACACACACACACACACACGCCTCTGTCTTGATTTACACATGTATGAATCACTTCTGCTCTTCCAGCCTTTTTTAGGTAACTTCTCAATAATCTGTTCAGGCACCTCGTGAATAAAATTTCTCCCTCCTGTCGGTTTCTTGGAAACAAATGTGCGATATAGGTTTATAGGTTTTGTTTTTAATTCCGTATTTTCCTCCGCATTTATCTTTCCAAGTAACTCCCACACAACTTTGTTGCATAGAGCGTGCACGGTAAAATTACACACAGTGTTTTATTAGCTTGTCTATAGATCTGAGTTACATTTAAATTGATGTCATGAAATGGAAATCATAAATAAATGTTTCAAAAGCAGAATAATAGACTGTTGTTAAATAGCAACTGTAGGTAAAGAAAAAACAGAGATGGCAGAAAGTAATCCAAGTTTTGTCAGTTTCTTTGGTGTTTGGTTTTTAATCTTTATGTACACTGGTTCTTGTTTCATACACTTTGTTTTTCTCTCTTATTCTAGTGTCCTTATATTTTCTGTCCATCGAGTCTGAGTCGCTCTGTTTCAGTTCTATGGTCTGTCCTGGTTTTGTATGTTCTTGTTTATGGTTTCTTTCTTCTCATCTTCTGTTTATTATATTCCCCTTCGTTCTAGTCCTGCTCATGTTTAATATGGCATACTGTATTCTGCTGTCTGGGTTTCTGTTACATTTTGCTGCATGTTGTATTTGAGTTTTACTTACTGCCTTTCCTGTGTTTAGCTTGTTATGAGTTTCTTAGATGTCATCTTCTTCTGTCAAGTCGTTAAGTGTGCATTCCCAGTTGTGTTTCTCACTTCCTGTTTTGCCGGTTGTAATCTATGCATTGTTGTTAGTTTTGCTTCCTTCCCCTGATTGTTTTCACCTGTGCTCCTGTTCCTCGCTTGTCTTTGTGTATTTGTCCCCCTGCCTGTCTCTCGCTCCTTGTTGTGTTGTTGAGGATGTCCATGTCCCTGACAGTGTGAGTTTTGTTCCTTGTGTCTCTCTGCCAGATTTAACTTCATGAACTTTCTTTTGTTTTAAGGACTTAGTGGCTATTAAAGCTGGTTTTGTGTTTCCTCATCCTGTGTCCGGAGTCCTGTGTTTGGGTCCTGTCCTCTCACGTACTGACTGTAATCATGACAGCAGGAAGACCTTTAGCAGCGATAACTTGGTGTAATAGTTTTCTGAATGACTTCATCGGTCTCTCATATGGTTGTTAAGGATTTTTGGCCCACTCTTTTAATTAAGATTTACAAGTATTAGTGAATGCACAGCTCTCTTAAAGTCCCACCACAACATTTTAATAGGGTTGAGGTCTGGACTTTTACTGGGCCACTGCAGCACCTTGTGTCATGGTCATTGGGTTTTGGTGTTTAAATGGACTGTTTTTGAGTTTCCTTATCCTTCGTATTGTTGATGGGACAACGAGCTAGTGTTTTAAGCTTCTGTTCATGTTACATTTTGCTCTCGTCTTTATTTGTTTTGCATTTCATAAGTTCCCTCTGTCTCAGTGCCATCCTGCTGTGTTCTTATTCCTCTGCTAAGTTCAGTCTTGTGTCTGTGTTCTTAGTTATCCAGTCCAGTACAATTCCCAAGTTTATATTTTGTATTTTATATTTTCTATCCTCTATATATTGTGTTGTTGTATATATTGAAATTTTCTTTTAGATAAATCTTTGTATTTTTGTGCCTGATGCTTTCACAGAGACAATAAATCTATTCTATTCTATTATGTTTCTCACTTCCTGTTTTATTTTGGTGGTTATGTCTCATGTCTTGCGCTCACATTTGCTTCCTCCCTTGATTCGTTATCCTGATGTCGCCTGTGTTCCTCTCCGTCCTGTGTCTCATTAGCAAATAGCCTGTGTGTATATAGTCCTGCCCTTTCTTTGTTCAGTGTGGTGCTGTCTCCCTCTACCTGTCTGACTCTCCATAATGTTTCTTGTTTGGACTGTTTTTGGGAAGGAATTTATGAGCCTCATTAAATATGGCTCGCTGTAGGTTTTGTCCTGTCTGCCTGATGAGCCTACATTTGGGTTTCTTCACGCTGCTCACAGCTGAGACTTTAGCAACTTGATTCTTTTCTTTTTCAGCTACTCTGTTGTAAATTTGCTAGTGTTTTCAGACTGTAATGTTTTACACATTTGCCTTTTGAAGAGAGTACCCTAGTTTTAGTCCAGGTGGGAACACAAGCCCCTCCCACCATGGAAGAGCTGTGCCAGGAATCCTTTTTAAAGTGTGTGCCAAATTACCTCTGTGGGTTCGTCTGCTGTGGTGAACCTTGGGGAGGGAGCAGCTGAAGGTAACTTACTCACTGCTGCAGATTTGCTGCTATGCTGCGATCGCTTTCCTGTTGCATGGCTTGATTTGATGGCGTCGCATTTCACTCTAGAATACTTTGGTATATGGAGGGATTCGTGTTAGACTCAGTGACTGCAGGGAGCCCAGGTCCTGTGGCTGTAAAACTAGCCTAAATCATCATCCCTCCACCACCGTGCTTCACAAATGGTATGAGGTGTTGGTGCCCGTATGCGGCATTTGGTTTTCTCCAAACATGGTGCCGTCCATGATGGCCAAATATGTCCACTTCGGTCTTGTCTGTCCAAAAGACGTTGATCCAGAAGTCATGTGGTTTGCTCAGATTTGGAAACCTAAGCTGTGTTATTATAGCTATATTCATTTTTGGCAACCCTTCCAAACAAGCCATGAACCCTGCGTTTCTCTCTGGTATTTTAACGGGCGGCCTCCTCATTCTGTCACTTCTCCACAAACGCATGACTTCTGGTTCTGTTTGTACATGTGTGTATTTCCTTCCTGCATGTAGAATTATGTGTATGTAACCTGTGGGATTAATAAAGGCGGTCTTCTTCTTCCAGTGCTCACTGTTATAACATGATTCAGAGATCCAGTTCAGCAACTCTAATTTTCTGAGTCACCATCCTCTTGTCAGTCAAACTTGACCTTAACTAAATCCAACATGTGATTTATAAAAAAACTGTTGTTTCAAAGACCCGTGCCCTTTTTCTTCCCTTTATAAAAGGCTTTCCAACATGTTTATATCTGCTGTGGAAAATTTAACACTGGGGGTCTTTGGGGATTGACTCATTTTTGGAGCCAGCCTCAAGTGGCCATTGGAGGAACTGGAACTGGTTTTTGGCAGCTCTGCATTGGCTTAATTGTTCAGCTCTTGAGGTTGCTGCTTGGTTTTCTGGTTCTGCCTGTCATATCACAGAAGAAATGCCACAAGCATAATGTGTGTTCGTGTTAGGGAAATGAGTCATGGGTTTTCGGTTTGGCTCTTTGGGAGCAGAGGAAACTGCCATTTAGTGTGTTTGCAGTCAGGATTCCTTTAGTGTCTTTAGTTTATTCAGTTCTAGGATTGTAACTGTCTCGACTTCTCAGTATACAGTTGGGTCTGTATATCTTTGTACAATGACACATTTTGGGGGGGTTATTTTGGCTCTGTACACCACCACAGTGGATTTAAAATCAAACACTCAAACTGCAGACGTTCAGCTTTAATTCAGGGGTTTAACAAAAGCGCTACATTTACTGTTCAGGAATTACAACTAGTCTCCATTTTCAGAAACTCAAAACTAATTAGACAAACTAACACTAAGAATTAAATAGCCACTGTCCAAAAAAATATGGACCTAACTGCATCTGCGCTCTATGATTGTGATGGGTGATTTGTCAGTCATGAGCATTAATTTTTACAGCAGACATTTTGAATTGTCACAGTAGGAAACATCCATTAACAAAGACTCTGTTCACTTCAAGTGGCCCAGTTGTTAACTTAATTATTAACACTGGTGCTTTATTGACTGTGACATGCCAGAAGTTGATAAAAAGCCAGTTATCTCCTACATGAGATATCTTAACAAAACTTTAAGTCAATAGTTCCAGTCACAGCTCAAGGTATATTAAATAGCAGGTAACCATGGCAAAAGCATGAATGCTGTAGGCCTTGTTAGCAGGCATTTAACTGGTGAAAAAGCCACTGCAGAGATTTGAAAATGTTATTTCTGAGAGACAATTTTATGGCTTTCTGCATAAGTGCTTCTTATTGTCCAATATGGTTTTGTAGTTAAGGATATGTATTGATGCCAATGGTTTGGCATGTTCTAATCAAGGCTTCGGTTATGTTTTTGTGGTTGTTTTTGGACCTTTTGTGGAGACACCAAGAATATCCATCCATCCATCCATCCATCCATTTTATGGTGGTTTTCTGGATCTGGGTCATAGAGATTTCCAGCCTCTCTTCCTGGCCACCTCCTCCAGCTCTTCTGGTTGGACACCAAGATGTCCCCAGGCCTGTCCTGGGACCTCCTCCCAGCCAAAAATTCCTGAAACACCTAACCTACGAGGCATCCAGGAAGTATCCTAGGCAAATGCAAGAACCACCTTGACTGACTCCGTCTGTCAGTCTCCAGGTCCTCCCTTAACTCACGTGGGAACAAGACCCTGAGATAAATAAACTTCTCCACTTGGGGCAGGAACTTATGCTCACCAAGAATGTAATTTTTCTGAAGTGCTGTGCTTTTTTTAGACAAGACTTTTTCTTCAGCCATGATGTACTGTACATGTACCCCAAAGATCAGAAGTATGATGCTGTGGTGATCCACTGGAGCCTGATGTTCTCCTCTCCTGAAATGTCTGTATCATCTGCATCCCGACTGCTCAGTTTGGTAGCAATGGACAACCAAACAAAGACACTGAATCAGGCATCCTGATACCTGATCAGGTAACCCTGAACTATCCCTTAGCTATGCTGTTATTCACTGCAGATGGCTGCCCTACCCACTGTCACCAAGTGCTGCTCAGTCTGATCATTGGGGTCTCATTAATATCAGAGGGTCTTTAACTCACAATATATAGTAAAACATCATGAGGCTAGTGTTGTGAATTAACACTATATGAATAAACTTGGATTGAACTGAATTTAATATAACTTAACAAGTAATGATGTCGGTTTCCTGCGGTAGGTGAGTCAGGTGAGCTTTTCGGGCACGTACAACCCCAGTTCCAAAAAGGTTATAAAAACACAATGCAATGATTTGCAAATCTCATAAAACAATATCTTATTCACAAAAGAACATAGAAAACATATCAAGTGCGTGACGTGAGATATTTTACTGTTTTATTGTACTAAAGGTTCATTCATTCATCTTCTTCCACTTATCCAGTTCAGGAGCACTGGAGCCTATCCCAGCTGTCATGGGGTGAAAGGTGGGGTACACCCTGGACAGGCTGCCAGGCTGTCGCAGAGCCAACATAGACGCACAACCATTCACGCTCACATTCACACCTACGCTCAAGGTAGAATCACCAATTAACTGCGAGAGGAAGCTGGAGAACCCAAGCACATGCAAGCTCCCCACAGAGGGGTGTAAGTTGGCCGGCCGCTCGATTTGAACCGGACCCTCTTACTGAGAGGCAACAACGCTAAGTACCACACCACTGTGCGGCCTGTATACATGTATATACTTACCTTGGCACTAATTAAAGACTTTGTGTCTTATTGGAACTGTGATCTGCATTCAGAGTCCTTCCTTCCGGGCTTAACCTCCAGACCATGTCTTTGTCATGGAAGGTCTTGCATATTTCAGCAAGACAATGCTGAACCACATACTGCAGCTACTCCAACAGCAACTTCATAGTAGAAGAGTCTGGGTGCTGGACTGGCCTGCCTGCTGTCCAGACCTCTCACCAACTGGAACACAAAACACCACAAAGAAGATCCAGGACAAGAATGGGACAACATTCCTCTCCCAAAGGTCCAGCAGCTGGTCTCCTCAGTTCCCAGATGTTTATGAACGGTTGTTAAAAGAAGAGGGGGGGTCACTACACAGTGGGGAAACATGGACCTGTCCCAACTTTTTTTGAGACGTGTTGCTGCCGTCAAATTCAAGACGAGTATTTCTCAAGAAACATTAAAATGTCTCTTTTCAACATTTGATACGTTTTCTGTGTTCTTTTGTGAATAAAATATTGTGAGCTTTGCAGGCACATCATTGCATTGTGTTTTTATCTATATTTTGCACAGCAGTGAGTTGGTGTCGTAATTAAACTGCTTTCTAGTCCAAGAATTTATCCTAATGTACACCTTCAGCTATTTTAGCAATTAATTTACTGCAGCTCACTTTTCATATTGTCATCCTTCATTCACCTTTGTTTGCTTGTCCTCTTACTCGCTGAATTTTGCGCGCTGCTCAGTTGTTATATCTTGTTGAATAGATGGGCGCACGCTTTGATTCATTCAGCCCGCATGAACTAATAGTTGTGGGTGAAGCCGGCAGCGTGTTTGTGTCTGCAGCAGGTTTCTGTCCTGAGGTAAACAGGGGGAAATGAAATAAATGTGTGTTTTGATTAACTAGCTTCCCCTCGTGGCCTGCTGCTGTGTCTGTGTGTTTACTGTATGTATGAATGAATGCGTGTCCCCCATAAATCTTCATTCATCACTACCCTTCATCTTGTTTCCTCGTCCATCTTTCCTCCTTTTCGCCATCTCCCGTTCATCCTCCTCTTTCACCCTCTTCGCCCGTTCTCCGCCGTGTTGCTTCTTTCCTCTTCACGCCCATCTCGTCCTATCATCTTTCATTTCTTTCTCTGCAACTCTTGCCCTTCTTTTCCCTCCATATTGCTCATTCAATTCCCCCTATTTTCCACCCTTTCCTCTCTATTATTCACCTTGTTGCTTCTCTCGCTCTCTCTCCTCCTGCTGTCACTCCGCTGCTCGCTCTCCGCTGGCTGGCTGGCTCACTCACTCATTGATAGTGGAGGCGATGTGACCAGCATGCCGAGCGGCTAATCATTATTCCGCCGGCGAGCTGCAGGAGTCAGCGTGGAGTGTCAGTTTACCTCCATCTCTCTCTCTCTCTCTCTCTCTCTCTCTCTCTCTCCCATTTTTTCTCCCCTTTTCTCCGTTGCACGGCCCCTCCTTCCTGTGTGAGTGGCGGGATCGTGCGGTAAAGAGGACAACAGCGAGGGGTGATGAGGATGATGGAAATCACAGCAGACCACTACTGAGCAGAGATGATCAGTGTCTGTGAATGCTAAAGAAACAAGCATCCTTACAGTATCAGTTAGTTACATTCTAAGCACATTCATCATCTTTTAATTAGAACTTTTTCTTTTGTTAGATTGTTGGTACAGGACTTTAACGCCACAGGAGGCTTGGAACTCTAAAGTTGCTGTCATTGCTGTTAATGGTTCTGTGTGGCTGCTGGATCTACTCCAGTGTGTCCAAACGGCGACCCTTCACCTTGACTTTCACTTTTGAGGAACGGATGAGGTTGCAGGTGACAAGCAATGATTTGTGCGTTTTCAGTTTGCTCTGTGAGAGGTGGGCTGGTAGGCATCCTAGATTCTGGACATTACAGTAGAACTCGCTGAGTCAAGGTGCACAACCTATGATTTCAGACAGAGCATGACGAGTGCTCTCCTGGCCTTGCTTTTCACCTGATGCACTCTTGTCGGCCGTAGGAGCTTCTGAAATACCAAAGGCCCGCCTCTCATCACCAGCAACCATCCTCGATACAGGATTTGATCAATCTGAAACAGAAGTTGATCCTCGCAAGTCTGAGATCCCGTGCTAAAACCGTAACGTGCACAGTGTAGGAACAGGAAATCCAGTGAGTGATGTAAAAATGGCAGCCATGGAAGCTGTCCAAACATTCCCAGAAAGATGACCTCGAACAAGTCAAACTTCTTCTTCTGGTTGCTCCCATTAGGGGTCGCCTCAGCGGATCATCTGCCTCCATCTCACCCTATCCCTGCATCCTCTTCCCTCACACCAATCCTCTGCATGTCCTCCTTCACTACATCCATGAATCTTCTCTGTGGTCTTCCTCTTCTCCTCCTGCCTGGCAGCTCCATCTTCAACATCATTTGTCCAGTATGTCCACTATCCCTCCTCTGAACATGTCCAAACCATCTCAGCCTGAGCTGTCCCTCTGATGGACTCATTTCTAATCCTGTCCATCCTGGGCACTCCCAGTGAACATCTCAACATCTTCATGACTTTCTGAACAGTAAAAAGAACTAAGTCCAGTAAAAGAAAACAGCTAAAGATTGAGTGTAGAGACCATGTACTGTATGTAGGGTTAAAATGCTGATAGCTGAGCAGATCATGTTTTTGTCCTCTGAGACGGAGCTCAGACTCCTTCTGCAGGTGGTCAGGACGAGGCCTTCCTCACTGCCTATGGTAGAGGTCAAAGGGCTCCCCAAGTCTGCCCAAAGCACGTCACCATGCAGTAAGACTCAATAAAGCTGCTAGAAACAGAGTCATCATTTCACTGCTTATAACAAAAAGGTCATTTTTCTCAAGAAATACAGACACTGTTGAACTTGTTTTAAAAATGGACTCCACATTAGACTGGAATCTCGACTTCCTGTCAAACCACTACTGAAATACTTGTGTTTTCCACCCATGAACTTCCTGAAGTCAGTGGTTAGACACTTGATTTTAAATGAATTAAGTTCAAGAAAGAACTCCACACAAAATCATCAACCACTGGGCCAATGACTTCCTCGGGGTGTCTGTCTCCTGAAGACAAACTGGGAGCTGGTTCCACAGGAGAGGGGCCTGATAGCTGAAGGCTCTGCCTCCCATTCTACTTTGAAAAACTTTAGGAACCA